>CAJUYH010003030.1:0-35437 GCA_910591685.1 Galerucella tenella
GAAGCCTAATGCTGCGCTGCCAAATTTTGCAACAGCTGCGATGGAGCATCAGTATTAGATGATCATTGGTTATCTAATCTTGTATTATACCCAAGAATTATTGAATAGTTTACATAATTTTAACTACTTACGATTTCGAATGTTTTTGTTGAATTATCAATTCACATTTTTCATCGTACTGGTAATTGGCAGATTGACATTTCGAAGCTATTACTATCCCAACAGAAGTGCTTTTTCCCCATCTGTAAAAAATCAATATCGGTTGAATTTTTTTAATGACTCAAAACGTCAATGCATATTGTATATTTTCACCTTTGTGATGTGGCATGGAGGTTTCTTCTTGTGACATGGAAGAAGAAACATCCAACCATATACTTCCCAACTGCACAGCACTTCAGAATCCTAGAGCACAGCACCTGGGAGATTACTGGATAGGAGAAGAACAGTTACCTAAGTTGAAGCCTGCAGACATCCCAGAATTCTTCCGGAAGTAGGACTGAAGGAGCTACTAGTTTCTGAGACTCTTCTCAGAAACTAAGTAGAAGTGAGGGGGCACAACGGATCTTTCAGGTCTCACTGAATGTCAGCCCAAAATACATACATACATACAATGTGGCATCTAGGTTCCATACGTTCTATAATTTCATTCAAACTTCGGATGATTGCAAGATTTATATCTTCGTTCCACATACTCTATGGAGTATCTGGGTGGAACGAACGGTCAGATTCTCCATTGGAACCTCCATATTAACAAGACGGTCAAGATATTGAGAACACTTATTCATCGTCCCAGAAGCATAAACTATCTAAAGATATTGTATATCGCGTCGGTAGAATCTAGATTAAGTTATCTAATTCTAGTTTGGGGCAGTGCAACACATCTTCATGAATCAAAGACAATTTATACCTTGAAAATAAAGTTGGCTTCTCTAACAATGAGATAAAACAATCCCTTTTTTTTAATCTTCAATTATACATGAACCCAGTTCAATACGAATCCGTGACGCGTTTCGCTATTACAGTAGCTTTCTCGTTTAAGGATATATTATATTGAACTTGGTTCGAATATAATGTGAATTCAAACAAATTCAATTGTTTTATTCCATCGTTAAGTGTGAATCTTCATCAAGCAAAAGTCTCATCTATTCAAGTTAGCTTTTTCTTCCGATCATTTATATCCAGCAGTCAAACTAGATTCTAGACAATTTTATCTTTTTTTTTCGTGCAAATCAATTTAAAAAGAGGAAAAAACTACAACATATTGATGAAGTGTACCCAATCCGGTACAGAACACAAAAACTTGTAACTTCTGTTACCTCTAGGACAATTAATAGAGAAAAATCATCTATACCTGGCTCTTAACCCGCGCCTGCAGTGGAGGCGTGTGGAGGGAAGCTTGGCGGGTAGAATATACCTTGGCCGCACTGGTCGACGGAAAATTATCGTACCAACCCAAAAGCAAGTTCAGTCTGAAGTGAAGTCAGTGTGTGTCAGCATGCCCGTTTCAAAATTTGTCGGAAGGCTTCTTCTCTGTGACAATTCTTATCTGAAGTATACTAATCTGGAAAATAAGAGGAGTAAGGCGCACAGAGATCACGATGGAGAATTTCTGCGAGTTTTCAAGAAGATGCGAAATTTTCCCGAAATTTCTTTTATTATGCACGTATGAGCGCATTTCAGAATTTTGTATTTTTTCCATAACTCGTCTGTTGGGTCCCATATTTCTTTCCGCTTATAAATCGCTGGATAGGAATAAAGTAATATTACCTTTGATTTGCTAAGGGTTGAATCGAACACCTGAATTCGGTTGATAACTGATGTTAAGACTGATGGTCTGATGTAATTGTTAATAATAAATACATCAATCAGTCGAAGTCTAAGCATCAGTTATCATTTAACCAATTTTAAGTTTTTGATACAACTCGCCCTAAATGTTTTTGTGCGTGTAACTGTATATTATACAATATTGATGATGTTTCTTGTTTTTATCTTTTTAATGTATTTATTTGTATTCTATTTGGTATGCTAACATTCATAACACTTTTTCCATGAGCAGTTCTATGACTATTGTAGGTTTATAATGTTTATTCATGTATTATTACAATGCCCTTCTTATGTGTTATTATTATCATCCAATTTGTAATTTGTGGAAGTGGTCGAGTAATATATGTTATATTACTGCCAACGATATTGTGAATTGATGGTTCCGTTTGATGAATATCTAGTAAATAGACTTGAAATAATCGATTTATTGATATTTCCATTATTCAAACAACTTCAAATGTCAAATTTTTCAAAATTCAAAACCTTCTTATAGCTTTTATATAGGTAGTTGTGAGAAAAATCCTGGCGTTCATATTTTTTTTCTCATATGATTCTTATACTTCTCGTGAAAAGTTTGATGTTCCTTTAGGATCTTTTTGACCGACCTGAAATTCAATGAAATACTTTCGGTTTCCAAAGAAAAACTTTATTTACTTTGACAACGTAAATATTTTCTTGAGAGATTCTAGTGGTTTTTGCATAAAAATGTTTATTGCATATCGACCTCCATCTACATAGAAAATACAAAGTTGAGATTTGAAAAACAGGCCAGTCAAAAAAATACCTGCGTGCTACCATTAAAATGAGAACTGAATGAAATAATTTTAACATACCTTCTACGTTTTAAGACGAAATGAAAAGTGGAAGATATTTTTTCATACAACCAACAACTAGCGCATTTTGTTTTATCACTTATTATGTGAATGGATTGATATATTTTGTCAGAGGTAGCTACTCTCTACATTTTTATAGAACTGTTTCATGCGCTCTATGCCTTAAGTTGCAAGGAATAGTATATTATTGCTTAACGACAAGTGACGAGTAACTAAGGTCTGTAGCGGTTTGCTCCGCTTCATTTTTCATCTTTGGTGAAGTATTTGAAACACTCGAGTCACTTTCTGTATCGGAATACATAGCGAAATCAGGACAAACACAAACCGACGTGATTCAATGGTGACAGTGGTACAGTAACTAGACATTGGTGAAATTATTTTCGTCTCCAAAAAGGAAGGAAGTTATTGGATCTTCCATCATTCGTTACAAATATCAGATTTCCGTCACTGCATAGAGTGACGACAATTTTCTGTCATGAAAAAATTTGTTTCTACAATCACATTGGAAAGTGGGCTTTTTCGCTTGCCATTGACAACGAAAAGTTGACGTTTTTGAGGAGAGTAATGCTGCATTTACATTCACTTCGAAGTCCAAGCCCAGTTTGACATTTGATAATTTATCATTTTCATTGAAGAAATTTATAGGTTATGTCCGTGGTTTATATTTGTCCAGTAATTAAAATTTTTATGTTATTTACCTACCTGTGTAATTATATGAAATTATATATATAAAATTATATAAAAATAAATAACAAAATGGCAGTAAACAAATAATGACATGACCTCAAAACCTCAAAATTAGACATTTCTTAAATTTTTATTTGCCATCAGCAAACTGTTTGTCCCACTTCGAAGTGCACTTTCGAGTCAGCTTCGAATTTTTTCCAATGTAAATGATACTGTGCTGCCCCTATATGACAAACACGCCAATTTCAAAACAAATTTGACTTGGAATTGAATGTGAATGCAGCTTTACTTCACGCTCGCCGAGCGTAAAAAATGGCAAAACGCTCGTTGCTCATAACAACCAATAATACAAACACAATTGTATTGACAGTGACAGATATAAAAGTTTCTAAGATATTTGGCAGATTTTGAAAGTTTTCTATGAATTCTACTTCATATTTAATTTTAATAGTTACAATTAAGTGATCGCAAAAAAATTTTGTATGTATTACGAGCAAAAACGTGACATTATTGCTTTCAAGTAATTACCAGTAACCATTACTCTCAAGCAATAATGAATCACTTTTCGCTCTTAATACATAAATAACTATTATCTCACATCTAAGTTCGTTTCAAAAAAGTGGAAAATGAATTTTTCTTCAAATTTCTTTTTTAGTGTTGTAAGTGTGAATGTAGCAATTCATTTTAATAGTTATTTACGTAATTAGTGGGATATGGACATTATTATCGCACGCATGTGAAGTTTGCACGACGAGGCCGTAGGCCGAGTCGTGTAATCACATAAGTGCGTTAATAATTCCTATCACACGTGTGACGTACAAAATTTTATCTACAACTGTTTATTAGTATTATTAACAGTACCTATAATATAAAATTAAAAAAAAATTTCAATCCAACGTATTTTTAATAATATTGACTGCAAACATAAGGTACTGTGTATCATATTTTATGACCATAGCAACAAAGACAAACAAGGCTGTGAAAAAAAAAATTAGTTATGTCATCAAATTTTCCAAGTTGAATGAACAAAAATCTATAAAAATGAGTTCAAGCGAAGAAAATCTCCTTTCGGAAATTGAAAATGCAGCTTCCAGTGTTATTTTAAATATTTATTTCTGGTATTAATATGTTTCTAGATTCTTATTACCGCACTAGTGCGGTAATGTAATCAAAAACGCACTAGTGCGGTAATATACGTCATTATGACATTAAAAATAGTGTCAAATCGTACCCGTTACATGACAGTTGTAGATAAATAATCTTATGTGATAATGACTGAGACATTCGGCAGATTTCACATTCATTGTGAAAAAGTACTTTATTTTAATAAAATAAAATGAAATATAACAATAAAAAGATTATGGCCGTGTACAGGATTCGAATACAATCACAATTCATAACTTTCGCAACCAAACTATTATATACCACTCGGCTATGGAAATGGGCAGAATCTCGAATCTCCAGCTGCATGGATAAAGTTAATATTGACAATAAACTTTTTTCTCTCAACTTTTCTCAATTCTTCCCATATTTTCTTCCATTGCCATCCAATTTTAAATTATGTTGAAAATTATCAAAATTTTCAAACTATTCGTGACATCAAGAAAATTTGCGGAAATAATTCAAGCTCTTCTGATATCATAAGTGGAATTTTCAAGTCTATATTTCATCGGATAATAAGCTTAAAATCGTGTACAAAGTGTGACCTACCATACTAGGAACTGAGTGAATGAAAACGTTTTGATTAATGAACAATAATAATGATTAACAGAAATATCTGAAGACTGAAAATTATTGAATGAAAAATGTACAATGAAAAATTTTAATTTTCATAAAAAATATTAATAATTTATTCCCATTTTAACTAGTAACTATTTTTTAGGCTTCTCTAGATATAAACAATTGTTTGCGAAATATTTTGAAATTCGCATATTGAAAAAATCATTAGTTCCTGTGAAACAGGCGGTATTAATTTCCCATCTTCTTGTTGCTTGATACAGATCTGAAAAGTAACCTTAAGTTATTGTATATCCGGTATTTCAGTAGCAAACAGATCACGTTGACTGGTACTTCCTTTGGAAAAAATCATATTATCCGTTTAAAATCGGAACAGTATGAAAAAAGCGCTGGTAGCCAGATGTATAAAACACTGTAAGCCTACATTCGGAAAGAATGCATAGAATTTGATCTCATTCCTTGAAACTCTCATTAAACGGACTAAAATCTATCAAGGCATATAACCAACACGTTGAAGTATATTAGCCATTAGCTGAGCTAATAGCTTTGTCACCTGTTCGAGGATCTGTTGTTTCGTTGTTGTCGTCGTTGTTTTTTTGTTACCTGCGGCTTGGGCGTAGCTCATTCCTGTCCACTTTACTGCTGTTTTCCATGTCTTCTGGTTGTTTGTGGCTTTTGGGCATCCTTTGTAGTTTGCTGGGTGTTCTCCCTGGCAGTTTGCGCAGGTGGGCGGCTTGGTCTTCGGTCGTGGGCAGTCGTTGAATCGGTTTGGTCCTCCGCACTTCACGCATTTGGTGTTCACGTTATACGTCGTCTGTCCGTGGTGGAAGCTTTGGCAGTTGTGGCACTGCGTCGGCCCTTTTCCTCTTCTTTGTTCTTCCCACCTGATGGTCACGTTCTGGATGTGTTGGATTTTCCGGATTTTTTCTTTTTTTTTCAGGTTCCAGCTCCACCAGGTAGATGGGTAGCGGTCTTCTCTCTCCGAATCTGGAATGTAGTTGGGTTAGTCGTTTTATACTTACCCCTTGTCTCTCGATTTCTTCCTTGATTTCTTTGGTGTCCTCGCAGTGCGTTAGTCCTCGGATGACGATCCTTGCCATCCTGTCTTCTTGTGGCATATACGTAGACCACTCAACTTCTTTTCTCTCTTCTCTCAGGTACCTTGTGAGGTTCCTGTAGTCCTCTGGTCCGTCGCAGGGTATTTTCACTCCGAGTCTTTCCCGGATTGTTATAAACCCCGTCTTCATGTTTCGTCTTTCGATTTCTTTTCTTACGGAGCTCCTGTGGTGGATGCTCCGCAGAATGACGGGTGGTGGTCGGTGCGTCGTCGTTGTTTTCTTGTTTTCGCGGATAGCCCCGTCCATCATCGCTCCTTCGTTGGCTTTCCTTCGGGCGGCGGCTTCTTTTTTTTGTATTTTCCTGATGGATATCACTTCCGTGAAATTCATCTCCTCTTCTTCACTGTCTTCGTCTTTTCTTGGGGACTCTGTCTTTTGAGTCTTTCTGCGGACGCTTTCTGAGCGGCTTCGGCTTCTCTTCTCCCCTTGCATCGCCTTTGCCATGTTCTCCATGGCTTTTCCTAGGCCTGTTATCTCCTCATTTTTTGCTTCTACAGTGAAGAATACCCTAAAATCACAACCAATACATGTCTTCCAGTAACGGAAGTGTAAGAAATGTGACAGTAGCGACATCTTCACGTCCAATCACAAACCAGAATTCGAATCTGACAACGAGACCTTGGCCTTGAAACTATAGAGTAATAATACAGTTTCCTGTAATCAATAAAGGTAATCAATAAAGCGCGTTACCAATAGATATCGCAGAATAGTAATTATTCTAAAGCCTAATAAGTTTTTGATAAATATTTTTCAAATACATTGACCGTTTAACTGAGAAGAAAACAATACTTCCCAGGCTATAGGCACCGACGGATATTGGATTACACTTCAAAGTCAAACGGGTGGTCGGGGCTAATAGCCCGGGAAGTAGTTGTTTCTTATTAGTTGAACGGTCAATGTATTTGGAAAATGTTTTTCAAAAACTTATAAAGCATTAGAATAATCACTATTCTGCGATATCTATTGGTAACGCGCTTTATTAAATACGACAATATTACAGAAAACTGTAGTAATACTTTATATTGTTTTTTTTTTCCAACAATGTGATCGGGTTATGAATATTACAGAGCCCTGTATATCTATTTTATTGAGTATTCTAGTTTCTCACACTATGGGTATAGCTTTTCACATAAGTTTATTGAGGATGGTCGTAGTCAGCTATAACCCAACAATCTCCAAGCGTTTCATGGGTCATCGATTGTTATTGTCCTTTTAACATATTACGTTGAATTAAATGGAAAAAAGGTAGATCTGTGATTAATCCTGTGTTCTCCGCAATGCCAAGAAATGGTTCAAGTCCGATGAATAGAGTCTCTGATCTCTCCTAACAAAAACTAAACCAAAAAATGAAGATCAATCTTGAAAGAACTGCACAGTATAATTTAATGAAATACTATGAGAATGTTCACTAAAAATATTTCTTGCCTCACAATAATTTTCACTCAAAATATAAACTACTTGGAAGGGGCTTTGGAAATTTGACATTGTTTGTAGTCCTTAAATTCAATATATTTATTTGATTATTTATTTTGTGACCGGTAAGGACAAAATTTTTTTTAAAATGAAATTTTGTCACAGTTTGTACACCTTATTTCCAGTATAACCTCAAAAGAAAAAATATACTGTTCTAAAGAAACATACCTATCATTCATTTCCAACGTACAACACCTAACACGTTTATTGTTGTGAATTAATTTTAGGTATGCTGCTTTTTATCACTTTTTTACTGGGAATGCGAGCCTGAATCATAAAATGTTCACCTTTTTTAAACATTTCATACAAATTACCTACCGTAGAGTGAGCCGTCTAACTAAAAATAACAATATATAATTATTTCCTGTCGTAATTCATATTTCAGATGAAAGCGGAATTAAAATGCAGTGCCCCTGTAGTAAGACATCACAGTACAACTGTTCAAGTTTGTGTCTTTGCTGCACCTTCCATTTTCTTTGTATTCACTTATTTGATATGGAAATTGCCTTTGTATAATTATCATATAACAAAATCGCGAGAAGCTTGCAAAGAAACCTGACTAGAGTTAACGCAGATAGAGAACAGTACAGGCACGTCATCTATCTATGCGCTAATTTCGATTTGAATTCTCAAAATTCCCACCTACAAGTCAAATTCGAACTATAACTATCTCATCACAAAATTGTTAAGCGTGGAAGAATTCAAGGCTCCTGGTGCACATAAAAACAACAAGTCACTGAACAATAACTGAAACGATGTTCCACTGGGCGCCTCTAAGACAGTGTTGTATGTTAGGATCACCATGAACTGGTGGAAGTCCGGGTCCTTTAGGAGCTGCTTAAATAGTCGTATGGATACTACATGATTCACTGGGATGACGTTTATTATAAATCTCAACTAATTACTCTATTTCTGACAAGGGCGGTACTCAAGCATTTCGTCTAATATAAATAAATAATAGTTATTCACGTAATTAGTGGGATATGGACATTATTAATGCACGCATGAGCGTATATTCTTATAAGTTTCTAATTTCTATTCCACGTGGTACCTACAAAATTTAATCTACAACTGTTTGGTTTATTAGTATTATTAACAGTATATACAAGGTGTCCATCTATAAATTGACACATTTTAACAACTCATAACTCGAGAACGGAAAAAGATATCGACATGCGGTTTTCACTAAACTTCCCAAATTTACTTCTAGTTTCTGTTGACATTGTTGCCGCATGTAATTTTTTTCTGAAAATTGACGAAAAAAAAATTAGGGTTTTTGAATCAAAATTGTGATCCTAGATTAAATAGGACACCCAGTAATTCTTAAAACCCTTGAAAAGACCATTTCTTTTTCTATCCAAAAATGTATACATTGTTGGCATTCACCCACGTTTTTAGGGAATAATTTACTTTTTCATGAAACCACTTCCAAATCTAAAGGACCACATTCTAACAACTTAAAACTATAGAATGAGACAAGGTATTGAAAACAGGTTTATAAGTTATTATAAGTTATTAAAATGTGTCTATTTATAGATGGACACCTTGTATTATGGAATTTTATTGAATTTTATTGTTAATAATATTGACTGCAAACATATGAGGTACATATTTTGTGACTATAGCAACAAAGACAAATGAAGCTGTGGAAATAAAATAAATTAGTTATGTCATCAAATTGTCAAAGTGGAATGGGCAGAAATGTATAAAATTGAGTTCAAGCGAAAACAATAACGAACAGCAATGAACATTTTGGGGAAAATTTAAAACTCTCCCACGACATCAGGAAATATGCAAAATCAAAATAAGAGTAATTATTCTAGTGAGGCTTTGGGCATGTCATCATCTGTAGTTAATTTATACAATTGTAAATAGTGCACTGTAAATCTATATTCTCAATAAATGAGTTAATTATATGTACCCTAAACTACTTTATATAAAATAAATATATAATTTCTGTATTAATATTTTTTTTATCCTTATTATCGCACCAACGCGTAATGTAATCAGAAACGCACTAGTGCGGTGATATACGTCATTATGACACTGAGAATTGTGTAGAATCGTAGCCGTTACATAACAGATGTGGATAGTAGTATATTATGCAACGATCATGTAATGATGGTAATCAATACACAAGCATTAACCGGAATACGAAACGGGCCAAAGGCGGGTATGGTTGATGCGAGTGTATTAATAACCATTACATGGAAGTTGCGTACACTATTTTTTTACGAACAAGAAATTTGATTTGGATAAAATATTTTAAAAAATGCACTACCCGTTACTCGAACCGTATGCTACTATGCTACGTATGCTACTATTATACAATATGAGTAATCAATTATCGTAAACAAAAATAATAAGTTAAATATTTATTTGCCTTGGTCAATAAGTATTTTTGGTCTGGTGATCGACATTTCTTTTAAAAACTAACGCAAAAGATTTAAACTGTCATAAAACACACGAATCTCTTAGAAACTGTCGAACATTCTACAGAAAATATTGGGTCTGCCTACTGGGGTATTTGAAAATATAGATTTCTATTGGTCAATTCCTTCGTTTCATTATAAAAACCAGTGTTATTATGAGTATCATTATGAAACTGGAAATTGGCATTTAATTAACAACTTATAGTATAGGAGTAGGAGAAATATTATATAGATTATTGACAATGAACTACATTGAATGTGAATCTAATACTGTGAACCTATTGATTGGAATGCCCACGCTAATCGATGTTGAGTAGATTTCAATAATTGGGAAGTATTTCCACTTTTCCAGTTGAGGAATTTCTTCTTCTTCCAAGTTCCATTTTTCTTTTTTATCAAACAATACTTTTGTTTCATTAAATTCAATTTATTGGCATTTCATATACAGTTATCTCCAAATTTGTTTCCTATTGGTACTCCAACTAAGTCACAGAACTAATAATTTGAATCAAGGGCTTTTCCATGAAGACTAGAAAATAAGAAATGAGATCGAAGTCCATGTGGGCATTCCAATTTCTGGTCATTGTATGTATGTGCTTCCTCAGAGTACAGTGACCGGGGGGTAATCCCGACACTCGAATCTCCTTATCTGCTCCTGCTTCTTATCTGCTACTACGAGGGACTCCTAATGGTTACAAATGGCATGAGTTAGGTGAAGGTCATTTTAGATTAGACAATATTTGGAATAGATTTCATGTGTGAAATA
The DNA here is from genome assembly GCA_910591685.1 of Galerucella tenella. Taxonomy (NCBI): domain Eukaryota; kingdom Metazoa; phylum Arthropoda; class Insecta; order Coleoptera; family Chrysomelidae; genus Galerucella; species Galerucella tenella. Next base: position 10,871 of record CAJUYH010003030.1, read on the forward strand.
TTGGCCACTTGTTTTAGGCTATTTTGGACTATTCCAATTTAGTGAACAATATTTAGTTCAAGATTCTGCGCGGTGATTTGACGACAAAATTAATATGAACTTTTCAAATTCAAAAATGTCGTTAGTTATAGAACCGGAAATTTGTAATATCTATTCATTTTCACGGCTGCTCATGCCACTAAGCGAATATTAACTTTAAAACAGAGGTGGAGGGGACGTCGCAAAATTTGGCAAAATAAGTGGTTAATGAAACGGTCTAATGATGCCTAACTTTGCCACTACAGATTCTACGGCTGAGCTACTAGCTAGTAGTCATTTTGTAACTATACACACATAGATAATAAACCTTTGACTTGAATTCATTTTCCATTCCGAAGAAACCAAGTTGGCGTCGATAAAGCAGTTGAACATTCACATAACTGCTGATCTTTCTATTTTCCACAATCATCATAACTCAGAAATTTATTTGTCAATGCGATACTATGCACTAGCACATGAAAAATATCAATAATTTTTTTTGCGAATACGGCATAGAGACTTCAGATGGAAGCATAATTTTTTCATAAAAATGTTGACATTCAATAAATATCATGTCATAATGACATCATCGGATATAATGAAATTATCTCACCATGAAGATGATTAGGTTCAAGAATGGAGCAGAGATTTAGGAAAATTAGTTAGGATACATGAAACTTTAGTCCCTTCAACCATAAGTAATATCAGTTGATACTTCTTGATAAATTGAAAAATAAATACTATCGCCGATAGCGAACCATGAGCTGAAAATGGAATAACATATTATTTCTACAAAATCTTCGGTGTGAAACTATTGAATCTATAAAAATAAAGTATGGAGATTATTCAGTTTGGTCCCAGACATCGCTGTACTAAAATATCATCCTCTTTTTGTTAACTTTTTGCTGACTCAGGGAAATGGCGTTCAGTAGTCTACTTCACTTGTGATAGATATGGAACTTAGCAAATCCCTGTAGTCACGATATATAACTGAGCTCATCTGGGTCAGATACATACAAAGCAAAAAATTTCAAGGGAAATTTTTTTACATAAAATGTTAGTGACTGAAATAAGGTATAGTATTATTATTGTTAAAGTGACGGCAACCGTTTTTTCCTCTTTTCACTCTTTCAGTTGATTGCATTTTAACAAAAAAACTTTGTTCAATACAATTTGGTGAAGTTTAATCATCAATACGGAATTGTATTTAGATATTCATCACAGTTATAAACAGTTTTTGTTTTTCACTTTGAAAAAATTGATTCTGGTGTAATTACTCAAAGATAATTCAAACTCTATGATAAATTATTAAAAAAAAAATGGTGAATTGATATCAATAATCGACCTGTATAGAAACTTTTACATAATACCGTTTGTAGCTAATCGCTGATTCGGAGTCTTCCAAGGAGCACATATATGGACTGAATGTATGGCGATGGAATCGATTAAAAAAATATATACTTACTCATAAATTAGCATTTCAGCAAACTTTGCAGCATTGGTTGGAAACATTAACACTTTATCTTGAAAAATGAGAACAAAAATAACACAATATTTGGAATTCTAGCGCATGGAATATGTTTGCCTATTCTAAATGCCACATTCCGCTCAAAATATTTGCTCTTTCTTTGTATGAAGTGCACACACAAACTTTTTGAAAATGTCACATCAAGTGTTGACCTTCTTGTTACAGTTACGTGAACTGGTAGCATCTTGCTCGTTTTTAACACCTGCATCCAGGAGAAGATCACCTTGTTGCCCCCAAGCCTCAGATACAATGCCACAATCTTGCAAAGATCTTCTATTATGTACTTCATGAAGCTTGTATTTGCTTCGTTTTCTCATGCTGCTTTTGGCAAGGCTATCGCCTAGTTATAGAAGGAATGAACTTTGACGTGATCTATTTGTCTTTCAGTTTAGAGCACCAACAACAATCATGTTTATGAAAAGCATAATAAATGGCCAATAAGTCGGTTTTCTAGCACATGAGTATATCCTTATTAGTTTATCGGCGTTTCCAACGGCGTCCTCGGTCATCGACATGTTGAGTTAACCAGAAAGAAGATGAACCATTGAATTTTCGGGATATATGGAATAATTGCCAAGTCTTTAGTGGAAGCAAACATTGATTTTTCCGGAGGCCTGGAAGTAGAACTAAGCTGCAACGGTGTATCTGGTTTATTCTTACGAAGTGTTATCAAAGGCGTTACTTATTTCGTTAGCAGGCGGCAGTTAGCGAGTGGGACGCTTGTGGAAGAAATTATCAGTTGTGATTCCTGGAAGGTAGCCAATGTTATTTAGACGATTACAAAAGTCTCCCAATTGTTAACGAACAGAACACCTCAATGGCACCAATTGGATGTTAACATCATCCAGCTCATCGCCTACACCAACCCAAATAGAAGACTCGAGATAAAAATCCCAATGAGTTAGTTATTTGGGTGTTACTGTGAAATGCAGATTAATACACTAGTATAATGTTAATTCATATCCAAACTCATAAGTGACGCCTTTAAGTTCAAATAGTCCAAGAGCCCCAGCCAAAAAAGTAAGCAATAAGCAATAAATAATGGTTGATTTGAGTTAAGCGTCAAGAACACGATAGCACCACCCCTTATATACTCCAACTCAGGTTCGTTTTCATTATTCTGAAACTATTCTGCCATGCATCATTCAACGAGCCAAGTCGCGAAAGATCACGAAATGTGGAGTTTTTTATAAATTTATGAATATAGAACACGATGCACTGTTGCCAAATACAATCTGAATACAGATTACAAAGTGATAGTTAAATGATGCATTTTTGGAAAAACAATTACAAATGAATGGAAAATGAGAGGTTCATTTGATTTATGAAAAGCAGTGAATTAGTGATATGAATATAGTATTCAAATTTCAATGGGTTTAGCTTAGAGAAACTTTGTATATTCGGAAACTCGATTCCTTGGGATTTTTCTACAGTAGTAAGTGAGCTCAAAATGGAATTGTTATCCTAAGTTGATTCTCCAAGAAAAACAGCTTGTCGTGTAACGTTTATAAAGTCTTATATAAGCTTCATGTTTTTCCTATTACGCATAATTCGACTTTAGGACATTAAGGAGTTATGAAAACTTTTCCGCATTTTCCAAGTTACACTTCGGGAGAGTATAAAAGTTTCCAACAAGCCATTAGACTCACCTCACACAGGTATTCACCTAACTTAACTTTTTGAGTGGAAGAAGACTCAAAGTCGATCAGTATAAATCATATTTTCTCCTGGCATCTGAAACTTAAATTGAATTAACTAATTTAGCGACAATGTTTCGTAAGTTTCTCAAAACTCTCCAACAAAAAGACAATGAAATAATAAACGGTGTTCTTATATCAAAACTTTCCAGAGTGGATTCCAGAAAGTTTGTTATCATAGCGGTGCAGACATATTTCACGCAACTTTTAAAATGTCTCCATTTTCCACAAAAAACTCGACAATATAACCCTAAGAAGCACAAGTAACTTTCCTAAGAATATAGAACAGGCACATAAGTACTTCTGCCGACCAAATAGACTTTCAAATTAATAATATTATAAACAGTGAGGAAACTCTTATTGGTTTCCAGGAAAATTCAACGTTTATTATCATTTGCTTGAAAATAACCGCCTAATATTCGTGGATATACGTGAAAAACTGGTAGGAAATTTTCGTGATCGGAGCAAGTGGTGGAAAACTTCACTTCTAGTATAAGGAACTGGAGCCGGGATTGAGAGTTCGCTCATATCAGATGGGGGAGTTGGTCAGGAAGAAATTTGAATTGAGAATTAAAAACCCTCCTGGACACTGAAGGTTGATTATCTGGTCAAAATAGGCCTGAACGATAAGATCAAGTTTCGTATTTGTCTAGACAAAAAAGAAATTGAAGAACACCTTATGTGATAATATTGTTTGGCTACTGAGCAAGTCAGACTACAGAACAGTCCAGTTATAACAGAAGTCACGTGCAACGGTTTTTATAGTGGCCATATTAATACTCACAACGGTACCATCCAGTGAAATAGTGAACTCCAGGGTGATTGATACCCTCTTCCTATTCTTATCATGCCACGCACCAGGACAAAAACAGGAGGAAAAAATGCATAACATTGACCAATTTCCCACTATCACCAACCAAAGCTTCTACTAAATTTTCTTATCAAAAACCCTCCAAGATGCCCTGTTCCTCAAAAACACCGTTCTGAAGACGACTACGGTTCGATACAAAGCTGTTTTCACCAAGCCAGTTTGGATATCGGAGAACTAAGTCTAGCGAGGTATTGACTATGTGGGATTACTTCTCCGGTTGGCAAGATACTGGCTTGTTGACTTCCCCCTCTCCTCGTTCAGTAGGGTATCAATCTGCTGGAATATATCTGTCCGCGCCGAAGGTACTGACTCCAGCAAAAGTTCAGAACCCGTTGGTGTGCGGAAGATATTTACTCTCGTAATTTCCTGAACCTCAAGTCCCTAAAGTACTGACTCTGGGATACTTCACCACGCTGAAGGTATTAACTTTAGCGTATATCCAGAAGCCCGTTAGTGTGCGGAGGGTATTGACTTCCGCACTCTCCTGAATCTCTGATTTCATAAATTCTAAATATTTGACATCAATACCAGCAATACCGAAAAAATCGGAAAAGAAAGCCGCAGACGGAATCCTTCACAAATTCACGAGTGCTACACCCAAGCAGCAAAAACGCCAGCCGGCTCTACCCATTTCCTAGGTCGCCTTAGTCCACGAAGTATCCTTCTCCAGCTCAATCGATTAAGCTTGGACTCCTTTGTGGAAATTACCCTTCCCAATTCCATCATTATCAAGAACTCCACTGCAAACTCCCAATCTTTGAAACCCGCCTTCCCAATACTGCTCTCTAAAGAGACTTCAAATCCTTCTGAATCTTGAAACAATATTTCGTGACTAAATGAGACTTGACTGCAAGGATAAATGGCCGCATGGACAAAAAAACTTCAATCTCTCACCTGGAGGCCAATCTTCATTGCATCGCCCTTCTCAAAGTGTCAAGGAACATTTTCCCAAAAGTTCTTCAACTGAATATCCGAAATGCCATTGAAGAAAACAAAGTAACTCAAATCTCCCTGTATCAACAATCTCCAGCTTCTCATACTACTGCGCCTAGCCAGGCTTAGGTAAACGAAGGTAGGATAGAAAAAACCACAACCCACTGAATATATGGAGGACCTGAAGTTTGGCATTCGAAGCTTAGACAAAGAACTTCAGCAGAACATAGCATAATGTAGCACGCAACAAATCTGCGGAGGTCGTAGAAGGGAGACTCTAAAAAGTACAATAGCCCCATATTCAACTCACACATCTTATACTTACTACTTGCAAACAACCATCAAGAGACGATTGGTTATTGGTTTGATTTTTTCAATATTCGAATTTCTCACCACGTACACGCCCTCCATAACACAATTATAGTCAGGTGCTTGCTACTATTCCTGGTGATAGTATAATCTCCTTCAATTTTATCCAAATTTTGTTTTATGTCATTAAATCTCAGTACTTCCAAAAGTTATAAGAGGAGACACAAAATTTACGACTGCACTGTATATGGTTCATCTGAACTTCCGTTAAGCGAGGAATTTTATAACCTTTTCCCACTAACAATTCTGCGAATACTTCATTCACAAGCTTCAAAAAAATTTGTGTCGAGAAGTAAGAAAGAAATTTGTAATTGTTATACCCTTTTTCGATACGAACAATCAAATTTTTAACACTTCATCACACATATCGAAACGAACATCCACTAAATTCTATTTCGAGCTCTATTTGTTCAAAGTATAATAAAGGATTTCGAAAATGCCGCAAGATGCGATGGATATACGACCAAATGTATATCCTATTATCACTTTCATTTTCCCGTAATACACAAGGGCAGAAATTTTCGGAGTAAACAAGAGTCTGCACGGAACAAAAAATGTTGGAATGACGCTATTTCAGTTTTCCACCATTTTTTTCAAATTTTAGTATCTTTGTGACGAAATTATTCTGTTAAAATGTGGTTGATTTTCCAGAAATTTTGATTCTGTCAAATGCTTCAAATACCTTCAAATAGCTGTATACAGGTTGTCCCATGACTTATGGGAGTGAGGAAGTCGAGACAAAATAATTTAGTGATACCTATATCGTTCATATGAAAATTCTCAACCCATCATCACGCAGTTTGTCCAGAGAATTTTTTCTGTAATCTATTTTTTCCCAGATGGGAGGTTTTGTTAGTCCATCCCTATGAACTTAAGAAGTAAACTCCTCTAGGGCTATTTATTTTCGAGATTATTTACCTGTACAAAAATGAAGGACCGCAAAACTAGTACTCTCTGTATTCCTTAAGATTAACGAATTTGCAAAGAGCATATCAATCTTTCGTGCAAATTTTTTTTTTATATTTGAAATCGATAAAATGGTTATTGTTTATTGCAGTTGTCTCTGAGTGCGTTCAAGACACGAACCAAATATCGTGCTAGCTTAAAATTGATCCCCATAGAACCAAGCTCCGTCAATTCTGCTTGGAGATGTGTGACGTCCTTAAACAGGCTTATTTGAACAGTTATCGTTTGTTTGAACCCTACAAATTTGCCTCAGCAACTCTATACAACTATACATTCGCGTTGTTGCGTTGATAGGCTGCTCCATTGACTCATCCATATTTATTTCCTGGTGTAGCTTTTGACAGTCAGTGCTACAGATCTATCTTTGCCTTGTATGGCAATGTGTAGTGGTGGTTGACTCAACAGAACTTCCATCTTAATTGTGGGAGTGATTATTATGAATTCCCTGAGCCTCACAGCTCCCACAGGAAATCGTTGATCCAATAACCCTTATATGTATAACCATTGAATAATTCATGAATCAAGACCCCGCATTTTTCTGCGTCTGATTCAACCAAAGCCAGTATTCACGAGAAAATAACTTGTCTATTGGATAATTTATGATTTCCCGTACGAATCCAAGTCCCAACATTTGAAATTAAGTGGAAATAGCGGTGTTCTACACTGGTCTATTGATGCCGCTGGTGTATTCAATTGATGATAACGTATCGATCTAGATTTTTCCAATTCTGAACAAGCCATCAAAAAAACGTCTGATTTATGTCGGTATTTTTCCAATGATCCTTAAAAATGAACTTAAGTGTGTATAAAATATTTCCTTTGACGATATTAAATAACAAACACGTTTCCTTGCTGCTTTATTCTGTAATATTTCAGTAAAGCAGACATCCTTTAATCTTGATACTGAAAACTCTCACATCTCGGGAATTTTTAATAAGTGAATTCAATAAGGGTTAATTATGAAACAAAAATAGCGAGAGTGACTTGAACATAAATCGGGTAGGAAAAATATGATCACAGCGCTAATAGAGTAGATGGATGAAAGATGCTGTTGATTTTGAAATTATGCAAAACCAGTCTAGATCGAACGCAGGACATGGACAATCAACAAGCACACTTTTGATTTATTTTACGCTTTGAAGCAATAAGTGAAATCAACCCGGCATCACCCAGGTCGAAAAACTGCACATTATCAGCCAGATGGGATCTGATATACCCCATAATTAGGAACACGAAGGAAAAAGAGAAAAAAAGGATATTCTCTGTTTTGTACCTGAAGTAGGTTTTTAGATGTACATATTTACTACAAAATTATAAGCAGAAACTTTTTATAATTAGTTGAGTTCATAAGATATAAAAATATATAAATTTGGAAATTCTTACATAAAAAAATCATGACATGTATAAAAACTGTTTGAATAGTCATTTATGTATTACCTAAGAGCTAAAAGTGAGGAATTATTGTTCGAAAGCAAGGGTTAACGCGCAACTCTTAGCTCGCAATACATATAACATTTTTTCTACAATCACTTGAATATATATTATGACTGATAAAATTGATAATGTTTTTCACTTGTCAAAATCTGATATTTTGGTGGTTTCAACCAATAGCACTACATCATTCTAGCCAATCATTCGGTATTGTAGTGACTATTTCACTAGAGTAAATTGATAACTGACAAAATTTGAATGTTTTGAACTGGCAATTTTTTGTCTTGTCGCAGCAATTTTTTGACGTTTAATATATCAAATCTATGTGTATAAAATTCTATCACTCTGTGATAAAATTCAATATAAAATCTTTGTTAGTGGTTTCTAAGGAAACTAAGTTGTTTATTTATTTATTTAAATGTCTAAAAATTATTGAAACTGTTTCAAAAATTTAAATAAGTATTATTAACATGAATAATACAAGATTTGGAAATAATTCAATAAATGAAATAGAGAGTACAAGTAAGCAAAGTATACCGCGAAATACAATGAAGACAAAAAAGGCCTGCGTGGGAACAGTTTAGAATGTTTCTGGACGCACGTAATTATACGTTAGAAAAGGATACTTCTGAACAAGTTATAGCAATAATTCTTGAAGATTATGGTTTTAACATGAAAAAAAGAGATGGAGCTGATTATATTGTAGTAGTTGTAGTGATTGTAGGAAAAAATATTTAACATTCAATTATGTGGGACATCGAAAACTAATGAAGCAAATATTCAAGTTATCAGCTAGAAAAATAATATGTGGCATATCAATAAACAAAAAAAAGTTATTCATTTCGCAAGTGGGATTTTCCAAGAATAAATGTATATCTTTATATCACAGGCGGGATTTCTCACACCCCAGAGTTCTTTACTGCACTGTCACTCTCTTGGTTGTTGACTAACGACTGGGACTGAATTCGTTCAAGAAAATCACAGACTGAAGTGTTCCAGGAAGCTATAGGCAACCAATAAAATGTGCGTCCATTCAGATGGAAATAACGGTGATTTAAAATGTGTTGGGATATGTAACACCCCACCTGGGTGATGCCGGGGTTAAGAACGATCTGTAAATTAATTATTATTCATTTTTTTTCAAGGAAAACATCCAATAATAAAATGTCTTTGTATGAATAACATGTAATATGTTTTCGTGGAATATTTTTCGCAGGTTTCAATGATATAATATATAATACAGAGGTGGCCAGGAAATTGCTGGAGATGATATATTGTGCTGCTGCAATGCAGCACACCCCATATTGCTGTTGCAGTGACTTTAAGTGCTACAACTGTTATGAAAAGCCTATGACGGAGTAATGGGAAAAATTTATAGCAGCGAAAACTTCGTTGAGAGCGCTCTTCTCACGGACGAGTAAACTTTTTTATTACTTGGCCATCGTAATCTTTCAAGGGTACGGTTCAAATTAACATCGGTTTTATACATAACGCATCCAGCACCCACAGAAGTTGCATGTTCGGGAATTTTGATCCGAACATGCTCTATAGAAAGAAATTTCACGAAATATTTCACTTCATAACATCTCCTGATGGCATTTGTTATTTTAACCGGTGGAGTAGTGTATGGCATTTTTCTGTTGGGAAATTTTATCAAAGGTAATACCACGAGAGCTTCAAATTTTATCGATAATTTTTTCTTTTCCACGAAAACTTGTTTATTTGGCAAAAATATGGAAACAAACCGATTGATAAAATCACGAGTCCGTCAGGACGAGGGATTTTATCTAAATTCGGTTTGTTTGAATGTTTTTGCCTCAAAATAAACAAGTTTTCGTGGAAAATAAAAAATTATTTGATAAAATTTGAAGAGCGAGTTGTATTTGGAAAGATTATTTTTTTCAACAATTTAAAATGTATTTAAATGTATTAAATGTTCAACATTCTCTTGAGTGATGGCACTTAATCGGTTTGTGTTCATTTTTCAATAAACTTCGAAGCACTTTCAGTTGTCAATAATGACAAATGTGAAGTAACATTTTGACGTTTCAATGTAAACAAGGTTTTATCGATGAGGAAGCAGAATTATCAGTATAATACCGAATGATTGGCTAGAATAATGTATTGCTATTGGTTAAAATCACCAAAATGTCAGATTTTGACAAATGGAAAAAATAATCAATTTTATCCAATAATCATGGAAAGATTTTACGCAGTGGGAGTTTGGAACAATTCATTTTTGATGAATTATTGTGGCAACAGGCAAAATTTTGGAAAATTTGCATGATTGATCAAGTAACATTTTAATATATAGGAATGTTTGTCATGGTCCAAGGAATCTACTTGTACTGATGTTTGGTTCAAATTTGAGAGTTGTACCTCAGTAAGAGGTTCACTATTAGGTTTAATTGTCAAAAAAAGTTGACAGGTCATGGGTAGCTTTGTTTGACATCTCGGTGCGGAAAAGTGCAATAGCGTGTACTTTTCGCATTACTTTTCCAACGTTTATTGAAAGGATTAAGAAAACACCTGCTTCGCGTATAAAAATTTGTGTTATGCATAGTGGCTATAGGAAAAATTGTTTTTTCACCTGAAATGAGATCCAACAATAATCGAGTGACAAGGCAGGGGCGGGCCAATTAGTTTGGATCGGGCTGGATACATCTAACAAAAACACCAATATCCTCTATGAAGGATATTATTAACAGTGAAAAATTAGGTGGAAGGAAAAACGAACTGATTCTCAATCTCATCGTCTAAACAATGGTCAGTAGAATGTTATAATAGGAAAAATATATTCCCTACATAAAAGTCAGATTGTTTTTACTTTGAACAATCTAAAAATGAAGCCAGACAACGATGACACCAATATAAATATTAGCCGGATCAACCTCCATAAAGTTATTGGTGAAATGGGATTCACATATTGTGAGATTGACAAGAAAAAGTGGTGATGGAATCGCAAAGATTACGCACTTGGAGATTCAATTTTCTTCAGGACATTAGGAACTACCGATCCCAAAAAAGATCTATAATCTACCTGGACAAAACATGGTTTGATACCCACGATACAGTATCCAGAGGATGGGTTGATTTCAGTAAAAACTGTGAGGCATCCTCAAACAAAGGAAAGCGTATAACTATCATTCACGCTGGATCAGAAAACGCATTTGTTTCAAATTGTCTGCTGCTGTCTGCAAAGAATACTGAAGATTCAATCTTGGATTATCATAAAGATGCAACTGCAGAACTTTTTGAGAAGTGGTTTCAAAATCATCTTATGGAAAATATTCCCGACCATGGATAACACAAAAATCGGAAATATTTGTTGCGAAATGATATCTATTTTGAACATGATTACAAGAAGGAGCATCTTTTGGAGGTGTTGAAATCATATGCTATTGAAAAACAATATGAATGTAACAGAGGATGTATAATGGAAATACAAAAAGATAGATATTTGTGAGTTTGATCCGTTTTAAAATAAGTTTAAAGAGTTGGCTGCTGGAGATCTCTTCTACAGCAGCTATTGGCCATATGATATATCGCAATTGGCCTATCAATTTTATGGTTTCCGGCACAAGTCAAGATATTATACTTTGAGACAAACTGTATGCTCACCGCTTTTCCAGTATTTCCATCACAAACCAGCAGGAGATGCTTCGATTGCACTTCGCTTGCACGCTTGCACGTGTAGGATGGAAATTAAATAAGAATCTCATTCCTGTTAAATTGCTGGTACATTATGGATGGGATATATTCAAGAAAACTATATTGTGGTAATGTACCCACTATATTTGGTGAATATTTTGAATACCAAATGCGACATGGGGCGAGTTTCACGAAGTATCCAAAGTATCACACCCGCATTTTTGGTAATTCTAATAAACTGAAATATTTAACAATGTCAAAAAATATTGATCTTGTTTTTTTCCAATTCCATCAGTTCTAGTAGGTATTCACAACGAAGTTCAATTACCAGATAATATGGCTTTTTGGCTGGTTGAATAGGCTGTTAATCCGTCGGTATATTGTGGAGACGTAAATAACGATACCCAGTGAACAGTTACAAAAATTTAAGCACTCCATTTCACTCTCATTAAGCCCAATAAAGCATGCCGAGAATATTTTTCCCATGCTGAGACGATTAAAGTTCAAGTGTTCTGTCATAAAAAGTAATTGACATCCAGCGAAGATTCATACACGTCCATTTATCCTAAATGGAAAGATTATGAGCAAATGTCACATTAAATGTTCTCCTTAATGACTACAATAGATCTCTGCCTGAATTGACTGTGATATTTATCATCTCGAAAGATTCCACAACTTCCAGCTGCCGGATCCTAACCCACAGAATGGGAAATTCTGTGAACAAAAAAGGTGCTAAAAGCGAGATGATGTTTGTACAAGGCAATAAAGCAATATTTACTGAGGTTACTTATATTTTTTCCGAGAATTTTTGCGCGTTTTCGAGAGAATGAAGTATCATTAATTAGGGAGTGTTGAGAAAACAATGTAATAAAAACAGTAAGCGTTGAACTGCAGAAGAAGATAATCACTATTCGACATAGCAGACTCTCTCAACTTTTTTCATTTGAGAAACAAAACTTAAAATATATATCTCTAGTGAGTGGCTTAAAATGTGAACGTTCTGTTTTACTTGTAAGTACTGTTTGGATCTTTACTTTGTGGAATCTACTCATTACTCTTATAAATAATCCAAGGTATCACATCAAATGTAACTTCTGTCATTTTTACTATAATATCTAATGATATGTCGATATCAAAATTTACGTTGACTGAAAGACCTTTTCAACAATAATAATAGCCTTCAATGCCCAACAGAAATCCCTTTACAAAGCATACGATGAAATACAATTACAATTTACAGTTGTGCAAGTAAAAGTATGAATAAAATGATTGGAGAAGCTTATATTGCAAGAACAAAAGAGGATATATTTCATCATAAGGTCAGAATGAGCCCTTTTATTCATAACATTCAGACTATAAACAAACAAGTCACACAAACTAGGTACCGGGTGATCAGTTAAGGGTAGCGAGCGGCCATATCTCATTAGATATTGGTCGTATAGATTTAGGAAAAAAATTCATGATAAGAGTCACCAAGAGGAGAAATTGCTGGAAATTATTTTCGAGTTTGTCAAACTTCCGCTAGAGGGCGTAACAGCCATCACCAAGTAGAAAAATTGGATTTTTATAGAATTTTGCCTAATGGAAGTATTATGATATCATTTTCATATCCACTGACTATTCACAATGACCTAAATAAAGCGGTGGGGGAATCTCAATTTTTTGAACAAACCAAGATTTCTCCCGTTTCGCTTGACCATTTTCAACAAATTTGGGCTCATATGAAAGAGTATAATTTACACTACAAAACGCTCACTTGGTTTTGACTTTCGTCTTCGCCGCTAGATAGCGGTAACTGAATTGGTAGCAAGTTTTTTTCTAAAGAAATAAAAATAAAATGGTATATTCATTTCTACATATTTTGAAAGAGGATATGAACAATATTTTTTATCTAGCCACCAGCCTAAGGTGCTATCACCATGGTAATTTTTTGACATAACTGTCAATATACAGTCCACTTATTTTGTATTGTCACAATAAATAAAATCAATAGAAAAAGCTATTAAAATAAGCTGTTTTCTTTAACTAACAAAAGGATGAATATTCTGATCAAAGAGAAGAATCATATCCACACATTTTTTTGATCGATTCGAGCCGGATTTCCATTCCACAATCAACACAATCAATTTGAGAACCGTGACGGATGTCAAGCCTTCCAGTTTACCCAGTTGAATCCATATTACAAGAAGCATTGTGCAGCAATCTTTTTATGAAATCTGGAGGACAAATTGACAAAGACAAGGTACCTAACCCAATCTAACCTAACCTAACTTTCAATTAGCATCGCATCTATCTGAACCATTTCGAGCTGTTTTCTGGTCATTTCCGCGAAACGGCTAATCAAGCCATTTTTCAACTTGTTTAAGTGATTTTAACCGCTATATCGATCCTTCCGATACGCTATAAGTTTAGCAATTTGACCTACCGTGGGTGTAACACTTTTATTTCTCAACTAATCCGTATCGTTATCCCTCAAACATGCCTTAATCAAAAAGGGGTAACCATCAAGATGACAGTAGTCAAAAAATTGACATTTATAATGATCTCGTAGCTCGTCGCGACGCTGTCACTAACGAAATAAATAGATTTCAAACCTTTTTGGAATTGAAATGCAATGATTTAAATAATCCTATTTTGTTGATAGACCTGACCACTCGATTAAATAGGATTGAACCTTTGATTGATGAATTTAAGCATGTCCAAATTCAAATTGAGAAACTCTGTTTAGATAATGAATATGAAGAAATAAAAGATCAGGATCGAGAATACGAATCATTTGAAAATTTATATTTCACGAATATCTCAAATGCAAAATTGACTATAAACAAAATTAATGCCGCTCAGGCTGCCCCAAGTGCACTCTCTACTGGCTCTTCAGTGCAAGTTGCACTGCCATCGGCACATGGTCAGTACGGTTCACGTCTCCCCCCTATACCACTACCTAATTTCAGCGGATCCTATGATACTTGGACCAATTTTAAAGATACCTTTATCACGCTCATTGAGAAAAACTCTCAACTCAATAGAATTGAAAAATTCTATTATCTACGATCCAGTTTACAGGGAGAAGCTGCTCAAATAATCAACTCTTTAGCCACAACCGAGAATAACTATGCTACTGCTTGGTCCCTTCTGCAGGAAAGATACGAAAACAAAAAGGCAATCGTACACTCGCACATCAAATGTATTTTTGAACTCAACCAAGTGAAAGATGATTCTCATCTCAGTTTAAGAAAACTTCTAGACAGTTTTCAAAATAATTTTAAATCTTTACAGAACTTAAATGAACCTGTAGACCAATGGAGCAGCATTTTAATTTATTTACTTACCTCAAAATTGGACTATAACAGTCGTAAAGAATGGGAACATTTCTCAAGAAATATTGATAATCCTTCAACTCAAGATTTTATAACTTTTTTATCTCAACGTTGTCGCTTTTTGGAATCTCTTGACTTCAAATTGAATACTAAAAAACCTTTTGTATCTGATAAACCTCAAAAATACGAACGTAAAACATTACTTTCCCATAACAACAACACTATTTCATGCCCACTATGCAAAGACAGTCATTTTATATATTCATGCCAAAAATTTATTGACTTACCTATAAGTAATAGATTTTCGGAGGCAAAACGTGCCAACTTATGCACCAATTGTTTGCGTCCAGGACACCGCCAAAGTGATTGCAAGTCTACTTATACTTGCAAGACCTGTCAAAACAAGCATCATTCATTGCTACACATGCAACCAAATCATATGAAACCTCTCAATCGACCATGCCATGATAACACCCAAACTAACGCTCATACTAATAGCACCACTCATTCACGATTCTCCATTTCAAACAATCCAACTACCTCTCAATCACACGAGAATCTTCGAATTCTACCCAATGTAAACAATATAAATATTGAAGATAACCACTCTCAAAATTTATATTGTTCTAATGCAAACCAAAACTCATTTGTCTTACTCTCTACCGCATTTATTGAGGTATTTGACAAAAACCATCAGCCTATAGTATGTAAGGCCATACTTGACAATGGAAGTCAATCCAATTTTGTCACTCAGAATTTATTTGAAAGGTTAAACTTACCTTTTGAGCCTATTGAAATGTCTGTTTCAGGAATTAGCGAAAAGTGCACCAATATTTCTAAACGAACTCAACTCAAAATAAAATCAACTCATATAATTTTTCTATCAAAATACCAGCCTTGGTGATGAGTAAAATAACCGAAAAAATACCTCCCTTCTCTATAAACATCACAAATTTAAATTTACCAACAAATATTCACCTAGCCGACCCTGAGTTTCTCAAACCTGCCGATATAGATATACTTCTAGGCGCAGGCGTTTTTTACAACCTCCTTAATGCTAACCAAATTAAATTGGGCAAAAATAATCCTATCTTACAAGACACCAAACTAGGGTGGGTAGTAAGTGGCCCAGTTGATTTACTGACAACAAATAATCAACACACAAACTCCTTAAAATGTACAAACAATGATCTTCAAAATAGTTTGCAGCTTTTTTGGAACTGCGAAGAAACCACCGAACAAATATCTAAAAATAAATATTCCCAAGAAGAAATCGACTGTGAAAACCATTTTAAAGCCTCTACACATCGAGATTCCTCTGGAAGATTTATTGTAAGCCTTCCTCTCAGGCCCAATGTTTCTCAGCTTGGAGACTCTTTTCAAACCGCCTTGAAACGTTTTCTTGCAATTGAGCAAAAACTGAATAAGAATCCTAATATAAAAAAATCCTACTGCGACTTTATCTCAGAATATAAAAGCCTTGGACATATGTCTGAAATAAAGCCAGATATCTCCAGCCATAACTCTGTATATCCCTCTTATTATCTTCCACACCATTGTGTGGAAAAGGGTGATAGCCTAACTACTCGCCTCAGAGTCGTCTTCGACGGATCTGCTACGTCGTCTTCAGGAGTATCTATCAATGACTGCCTAAAAGTCGGACCTACTGTCCAAAACGATTTATTTACCGTAAAATTGCGTTTTCGACAGCATAATTTTGTATTAACAGGGGACATTGCAAAAATGTATCGCCAATTTTTGATCGAACCTCAGCAACGTTGCCTCCAACGAATTCTGTGGCGTGACAACTTTCAAGACAAAATTGAACATTTTGAATTGAACACAGTCACTTATGGAATGGCAAGCAGTGCTTTTTTAGCCACGCGTTGTCTGAATCAAATCTCAGAAGACACCTTGGACTCTTATCCCACAGAAAGTGAAATCATAAGAAATGATGTCTATGTCGATGACGTCATCACCGGTGCATCTACTGAAGAAGCTCTTTTAAATATTCGCAAAAATCTTATAAAGATATTTGAAACATACGGACTTGAATTAAGAAAATTTTCTTCCAATAGCCAATCTGTAATATCTGACATAACCGAGCCCTTTACTCAATCTAAATCCTTAACACTTGATGAATCTCATCACCATAAAACCCTAGGCATATCTTGGAATTCCGAACAAGATATTTTCATCTACAACTCTAACATCGATCTTAACTCTACACCTGTAACTAAACGTGTCATATTATCACTTATTTCACAGATTTTCGACCCTCTTGGCCTTCTAGGACCTATGGTTTTACAAGTCAAAATCCTTTTACAGAAATTATGGTTACTTAAAATCGCTTGGGATGATCCTGTACCCACAGACATTTTCCGAGTATGGAAAAACTTTACCCATCACTTATCCTTAGTTGATTATTTCAAAATTCCCCGCCAAGTCACAATTAAAACATTTGTTGCTTTTGAACTTCACAGATTCAGTGACTCTTCCATTAATGCTTTTGGAGCCTGCATATACTCACGTTCTATAGATTCTTATGGCAATATTTCTGTTCATTTACTAACTGCTAAGAGCCGCGTAGCTCCTTTAAAAGCCGTAAGTCTACCACGTCTTGAACTATGTGGTGCCCTAGTCCTATCTCGATTAATGAATAAAGTCATAAAAGCTTCAACTTGTCAACCAAACAAGGTGTACTATTACACTGATTCTACTATTGTTCTCTGTTGGCTTTCTTTAGAGCCAAGACAATTGAAATCATACGTCTGTAATAGAATTTCAGAAATCCAGCAAATTACTGATCCGAATACATGGTATCACATTTCGTCTGCTGAAAATCCAGCGGATATTATATCTCGGGGCATGAGTCCTCAGGACCTCAAAACCTGCTCTATGTGGTGGCATGGTCCAGCCTTTTTATCCAAGCCAAAGGAATTTTGGCCCAATAATACTCATATCTCTAATTACAAACGTAAAAAACTAGATTCTGAAACCCTAGAATTGAACCCTAAATCCATTTTGCTCATTTCTTCAAGATCGAATTTTTCATTATTTGAAAAATTTTCTGACTACAATAAACTGATTAATGTGACTGCTTACTGCCTACGATTCATTCAAAATTTGAAATTATCAAAACATACCCGTCAAATAGGACAATTAACACTTTTTGAACGTGAACACGCATTAACTACCCTAGTTACCATAATTCAAGGTGAAACATTTTCTAAAGATTTAGTACAATTGAAAAACAAAAATTACTTAAAGCCTCAAAGTAAATTGAAATCCTTGAACCCATTCATTGACAAAACTGGAGTTTTGCGAGTCGGTGGTAGACTCCAACATTCCAATCTTGACTATCAAGCCAAACATCCTATACTTTTACCAAAGAGTCACATTTTCACTCATTTAATCATAACTCACATACACAAAATAAACTTCCACCCCGGTACACAATCTACTCTCTCTTTTGTGAGACAAAAATTTTGGCCCATACAGGGAAAATCAGCTGTAAAATATGTTATTCATAGATGCATAACTTGCTATAAACAAAACCCTAAACCTTTACATACTCTTATGGGAAATTTACCTGAACCAAGAATTAACCCATCAAGACCATTTCTTCACACCGGCATGGACTATGCTGGATTTTTTATGATAAAAGATTCGAAATTGCGTAACCGGAAATTCATCAAAGCCTATCTATGCATATTTGTGTGTTTGGCTACTAGAGCAGTGCATTTGGAACTGGTTACCGATTTGACTTCTCAAGGTTTCCTGGCCATGCTTAAAAGATTTGTCTCTCGCCGCGGTTTATGTCAGCACTTATATTCCGATAATGGCACCAACTTTATTGGGGCAAATAGCGAGCTACGTGAAATTTATAAACTTTGTCAATCAACTGAATTTGAAACCTATGCCAAAAATAATATGATTCAGTTTCATTTTAATCCCCCTGGTTCTCCGCATTTTGGAGGTTTGTGGGAAAGTGCGGTAAAATCCTTTAAACATCATTTACGTCGTATAGTATCTGACGAAAACCCCCTCACTTATGAAGAATTTTATACTTTCATGGTTCAGGTGGAAGCGGTGTTAAATTCTCGACCTCTCTTACCAATAACTAATGACCCTAACGACCTCGAAACCCTCACTCCTGGACACTTTCTTGTTGGCCATCATCTTAACCTCATACCTGACATTGACATTCAAACAACACCTATGAACCACTTCACGAGATACCAGATGTTACAATCCATGGTTCAACACTTTTGGCGCAGATGGTCTACCCAGTATCTACATACACTCCACGAGCGTTCAAAATGGCGTTTCAAAACCGATATGGAAAAGCTTCAAGGATCCTTGGTTCTTTTGAAGGATGACAACAATCCACCATCCAAATGGACAACCGGAAGGATAGTGAGTCTACACCCAGGCAAAGACGGTATCACACGTGTTGTTAGTGTACGTACCTCGAACGGCAATATTTTAAAACGAAGTGTTGTCAAGGTGTGCCCTCTCCCCATATCTGATGAAGATCAAGGACTTCCATAGACTCACCTATATCACGGACATTCGCAGTCAAAAATGGACTTACTTGTGTCAGTAATGAAAATTTACATTATGTACCCAACATTTAAATTATTGAA
Source organism: Galerucella tenella (assembly GCA_910591685.1). NCBI lineage: Eukaryota > Metazoa > Arthropoda > Insecta > Coleoptera > Chrysomelidae > Galerucella > Galerucella tenella. Next base: position 30,301 of record CAJUYH010003030.1, read on the forward strand.
AGATACCGCAGTACTTTCAAGGGCGGCGGTATGAACAATCTTTTTTATCTAGCCACCAGCCTAAGGTGCTATCACCATGGTAATTTTTTGACATAACTGTCAATATACAGTCCACTTATTTTGTATTGTCACAATAAATAAAATCAATAGAAAAAGCTATTAAAATAAGCTGTTTTCTTTAACTAACAAAAGGATAAATATTCTGATCAAAGAGAAGAATCATATCCACACAGGATACATTTTTCTAAAATTTAATGGAGAAAATCAATCTTCTAGCTTTTTTTGAACCGTTGATATTGAACAAAATATGATTGTATTACATAAAAAAATGGCACGCCACTACTTTTCACCAAAATTAAAATAATTTCCGTAATCACTTATAAGCTGCTAACAAAAAAAACTTTTTTCCGTTGAACAAACGGTTTTGGATTGAAAAAATAACATAGGTTTACATGTTTCGAGATATGGGCGCCCCATGTAAATTTATATGATTTTTTCAATCCAAAACCGTTCGTCTTACGAAAAAAAGTCTCTGAGTTTTTTTTGTTAGCAACTATAATAAGTGATTACGAAAATGATTTTTATTTTGATAAAAAGCAGTGGCGTGCATTTTTTGATGTAATAAAATTATATTTTGTTCAATATCAACGGTTCAAAAAAAGGTAGATGATTAATTTTTTCCATTAAATTTCAGAAAAATGTATTCTCTTTTGAAATATGTAAAAATTAATATACCATTGCATTTGTTTTTTTTTTTGGAAAAAACTCAAAAACTTGCTACCATTTCAGTTAAGTGTTGATTGTTACGCCCTCTAGCGGACGTTTGACAAACTCTAGAATAATTTCCAGCAATTTCTCTTGGCGACTTTCATCATGAATTTTCTTTTCTTAATTTATACGACCAATATCTTATGAGATATGGCCGCTCGCTACCCTTAACTGATCACCCGGTACATAAATGATTAAAATTAAACCTAATATTTACTGGCGAGTCAATTGGAATATTAGTTCTAGATCGTTCATACTGAAAAAGTGAATTTTGTCAGTCTTTCATAAAATAAGAAAGATAAGGATGATAACACTTCACGGAAAATTAGACTTTCGCAATTAAATTTATTCAAGAGTGATTGATAATCAACTCCTCTTGATGGATAAGATTCACACATTTTAAAATATAAATATTTCAGATACTTTTTCTGTACAGAATCTTTTCTGCTTACATAATTCTCATAGAAAGGATACGAATTAATTGAACAGTTTTCCATTTTGAAACGAATTAAATATAGTACAATATACATCAATACATACATACAATCAATACATACAATATACATCAATATTTTGAAAACCTCCACAGTTCTCACAATATAATCATAAAACTTAAGTGCCTCTGCTACTCTAGTGTCAGTACATGCGATATAATTGAAACGTAGATTTAAAATCACCCCCAGATCCTCAATAGATTAATGATGGGATAGATCATTTCAATCTATATGCGCATTGTCAACATGAGCAACAGCTTGAATGACAAACCAAATATGGGCTATGCGTGAGTATGACGAATCTATTTCGCGCGATCGTTGATATTTGATATAGCTGGGCCATACAAACGTGCTCTGCGAGCTCATTCAAACACAAACGTTGCACACTTCTTCCTATTGACGATCTAAGATTAAGCCAGGATTTTAATACCATAGTTCGCGTCATTCACACCAGCAGAGCGCGGCGTACGGTATGGTTGGAGTAATCTTATGAAGAAAATCATACTCCAACAATAAATAACCTCATCGAACTTCAACATAACTGTCAAAATTATTCACAGTTAAATATTCTAGAAGCATTAGAAATTAAGAAGTACATCCTTGATCCTGACTATAACTTGATGAATGTACAACTGGATATAGGTAATTTGTTCTCCACCTTTGGATTTTTCATTGTATACCTAATATCCATTTCCAAATATTGACATTCGATCACTGTCACCCTTCTGATGTTGCGAACTTATGTTCGTGAAACCGTTCAAGGACCAAAATAAACATATTATGCTGTGGAATTTTGGATTATATTCTATTTTATTCACTTGATTATATTGAGGCTTGGATTGTAGAAAGATCCGACGTACCGTCTCCGTCTGATAGGACCTAATAATATCACACTTAGGTATCACTTAGCGCGTAGTAAAACGTAAAGTGCATTCAGAAATTCCTGAATCCGTTGGGTATTAGAAACCTCACTTTAGAAAATGGTTGATGGAATTGGACATAAACGTACGTTCTAATATTAGATTCAGTTCCATTTTATACCCTTGGCATTAAAATAGAAGAACTTCTTCAATAGAAATAATAATAACGTTGATAATGAACCAAAACGTTCATGCAGCATAAAGCTACATTCGAACACAATTTGCTACACACTGCAGTTGCTGTTGTCTTACAGTTCTACAGTTTCAACACATTCACATTCATATATTGTCATTATTATTTTTCACATTCTATTTTCTATGGAATTTCTGGTTACAAAAAAGCACAACATTTTCCTTCTCTTTATTTTTCGTCATATGAATCTGTACGAAATACATATTGGATTGGTAACAGTAGGTCTTAATTTTTAAACTAAATATGACTCCGTTTCACACTCCAAAACCAGATTGGAGTTGAATTTATTCCATCCTGTTAACATAAATAATGATATAATGAATGTCAGGAGCCCATCTATCAAATCCCGAGATAATAGCCATCCCCCTGGAGCAATAAGAGAAATAGCCGAGATTTATAACAGCTCCAACTTCGCCGTTGGTTTTGCCTACGAATAGAGTATCCATTCATTCATGACGTAGAGGTCGGATTTCACTTATTTTGCACAAAAAATCATTCAATCCTTAAATGGTTTCGTGTCCTAAAGTCGTATTTGAACAAAATAGGTCAAGCAAATTATTGAAAAGACTGCAGGAAAATTCTAAATTTGATTTTTCGGATATAAATGTCATCCATTCACCCAACCCAATCCTGCTACATTCATCCTTAAGCCTAATCTTTAATTTGAGTGAATTGCTCATTCTCATACTTCGCTAGATAGATAACAACAAAGCTGCGGAGAGATTTCTCGTTAATTGAAACACACGCTGTTGCTGTCGTATAAAATACCGCAAAGTGCAACAACTTTTAATAAGAGATTGCAAAAAGGGAGGAACTGTGCATGAACTGTGCTACATATGAGCTGACAGTAAATTTCTCTTACTGCAGTATGAGGGATTAAATAAGCGCTAGTTCACCACGTTGAAAGTGATATAAATATTTTATTGATTTTTTTATATTCACTTTGTGTTTGTATATCAATTCTCGAGTTTAATTAGGTTCTTATTCATTATTAAAAATAGAAAAAGTAGTCTATGCAAATAATAATTGTTTAGATAACCTGAGGCATTGCAAATAATTTCAAAAATAAAATACATCAGTTTATGTCTGCCTTTTGTTTATTCATCGACTGTGTTTTTTCAGCTTCTGAGAAGCCGATAAAATTTCATATTTTATAAAAATATTTCATTGTTTCCCAAAATTCATATTTTGGTGTAATACACAATAATGGTATTTGTAGTTGGAACCAATGAAGATAGTTTCAGGTTTTGAAATTAACCGCGAAATTTTTGAATTTTACATAAATTTTAAGGAAGGGTTTGAAGAGTTTACTGCCTTTCGTTCGTCACTGCCTTTGGAGCGATGGAGTATTAATAAACTGTGCAGTAGTTCTTGTATCATTACATTTTCATTGGAAAAAATATAGGTTAGTAAGTGAGTAAACTTCATTCATCCTTATAGACATATAAATGTATGGGACAAGTTATGTTATCACAAATAAACGAACACATAAAATTAGATAGTACTGTCACAGAGAAATTTAATACTCAACTCTATAATAAGCTCATACAAAACAAATTTCTCACTTTTTTTTTCAAATAATCGATAGTTACCAGATTCATAATCTGCGGGTGAACTATTGTATAATTTTATGTTTTGAAATAAGGGCGACAGTTCAAATTTATTTGTTCTGTGCTTTGGAATAGCTGACAAATTTGAATATCTTGTGTCATATTTATGTCGTTCCAGCTTATTACAATGGCCTCTGATGTACAAAATAGTTTTATACATAGAAATGCATGGAAAAGTTAAGAGTGTATATTTTGGAAATACTGGATTGCATAAGCCACTGTGTGGAATATTAAATATATTTCTGGTAATTCTTTTTTGTGCTATGAAAACTCTACTAGCTTCTTAGGCATTTCCGAAGATCACTAAATAACAGATGACTATACACCAGACTATAGTCAACATTCAATACAGCATGTAATGGTAGCGAGTTCTCAATTCGGGATATTGCGAAATAATATTTGTCCAATTTTTCACTTAAATGATCTATGTGAACATCCCATCCCATATTTTGATTCACAAAAATACCTAAAAATCTTACAAACTTTTGAGAAGTTATAAATATATTTTCATTCTGAATAAGTAGAAGAAGCTCAAAAATTTTACTAGGTTTACTGGTATACATTGGTATATACCGCTTATTTTTGATTTGATGCCTTTGTAGATGTTTTACGATTGAAATGATAATGTAATGCATGAATCAATAGACAAAATCGCCACTCATTTTTGGGATGCCACATGGCTATACCTGTTTCATTTCAATCCTCACTCACATTTCCCCATTGACCTATAAACTTCTATAACTAAAATAAATGTTTGTCCAGAACAAACCATCAAGTTATAAGTTGGATAATGTCAAAATTATTAAATTATATGTATTCACCTTGGAAAGATATCCCACTCAACAAAGCTCTGGCTTTGTTGTCTCCAACTTTCAAAATCAGTTTGGCAAGAACCTTGGCTATTCAATAACCAATTTCTAATTCATTAACGCACAAGGCCTAGAGTTAGCGTGTTGTTTAAATTTCAAATAATATGGAATCAGATAACCCAATACATCTATTCCTTGATTCATTCTAGGAAAATAGTAAGTGACTGTACAGTTCAAAGGAACAACGGATAAAGTTACTGGGAATGACTTAAACTTGACATTGAATGAAACATGATGATTGAAAATATGTATCACTCTCAACTCCTGTGCAGCTCTCGGGGTT
>CAJUYH010003031.1:0-35432 GCA_910591685.1 Galerucella tenella
TTGTAATGTTTTAACTCTACTCCAGAATTGTTTGTTATCTATCTTGTAGTTCCTCTCTATATTTCTCCCAACTTTTTCTATTTGCTTCTTTTACCGCTAGACTCGCAACCTTTCTTTTATGAATATATTCAAGTCTATTTGCCTCGTATTTGTTAAGGTGATATTTCTATTATTGTTGCTTTTTCTCCTTATTTTTCTTTGTATGTCTATGTTCCACCCGTCGGTTTTTTTTGTGGTGTTTCGCTATATTATATATTATTTTTTCAAAAACTCTTCATCTTTTTTCTAATATAGTTAAAATAATACCCTTCTTGGTGTGCGTCATCAATTGTGACGTATATCCGGGTTTTCGGCATGTCGTTTATTTTATTTGCTATTTTGACATATAGTTAACCTTAAATTTGATAAATAAGATCATCAGGTTTGTATTTAGCCAAATTCGAAAAGGCTATGCAATTAATAATTACCAGCTTCTTTTTCTAACTGAAAATACTTGAGAACTTTCAAAATACTGATGTTTTTCCGTGTATTCATGCATATTTTTGTATTATTCATATAAATAAAACAATAGGATTATTATTCACTTTTCATAAATAATAATTGACCGTAAACAACAAAGTACAGACCTGTCAAGAACTGTCAGTGTGACAGTAGAAAAAGACGTAAGACTTATTGCCGCTACAAAAGTAACGTCTTCATAGTATTTTAAACTCTCGATTGATAGGTTGAGCTTGAGCGTAATCTAATCATCAACCAATCAAATTTTTGTATGTCAAATATTAGGGTTAATGTTTGTAATACATTTAAACGGTTCATTATTGTGATATTTTGATTAGGATTAATCACAGACCTGCCTTTTTTTCCATTTCTTCCTACGTAATGTGTTAGAAAGACATTAACAATCGATGACGCACACCAAGAAGGGTATTATTTTAACTATAGCAAAGGTAATATTCAAAAGAAATTGTTGATGTAACCATATAAAAATAGTTTGATATGCTGGCCAGAATGAAACGTAATAAAATGTGGACCAAGTTTTTTATATTTGTTCCCTTGTTTTGTTTGCGAAGAAGAGATGAATATAGGGATACTGATGAATATGACGATCATTAGGATATGTTTTGTGATGATTTTGAATTATTTCTTGAATTGAATTCAAGTACGATTTTTAACTTTCTTTCCTTGCAATAAATAGCATGTGTTATAAAATACCGTACGCCATTTGTACGTTTATGACAGATAACGGCCATGTTTCCTCGCCTCTTACCGATGCCGCGTAGCTTCAGATGGGTTTACCAAACTATACAATTTCTCAAAAAATAACGAAAATGATAATGAATATACCACACTTTAGACAGATGATAAAGTTTTTAAGATTCCGACTCGCGCTTGCTCATATATTTTTTGTTAGTTACTTTCCTTACTACGTATACAAATATTGCATTATTTTAATAACAAAACTATGCACCTTCAACGGAAAATAAATTGCCACGAATTTATTATAATAATATATTCAGCCATAACATGCAAACCTGACCTTTTGAACTACGAAACGAGAGGTCTTCTAAGGCAACTATTTTTTTTATTTGTAGCATAATCCTATACCGGTATAGAATATAGCAGCTTCAAAGAGGCGGAAAGCACGATACAAACTAAAAATTATCAAGGAGACAGGGAAGACTATTTTTTTGGAAATTAATACACTGCGGAATAATTTACACTCGATGAAATGAATAAATTTTATGTGACCAAACAAAAATATTATTTATATTTATGAAAAATCTTTACATTCAACTTCCCTGAACTGTCTACCTCGAAAATGTTCAAGTAATAAAAGGTTGAAATATTTTTTTTACTTCAGATTAACCTGCTTTGTGACAGCTTTGGCCATTAGCACCAGGTACAATATATTGAATTATTTTTATATAATATGTAACTTTATAATAATAAATTAAAAGAGAAATAATTAAATTTTGTTCAGTAGATTTTTTTCTTCCAGGAATTGGCTCCGGCAGGTTAAAATTTCTTTTTTTCACTACTAGCTATGAAGTTGACAATTAATTGGTCTTCTAGCCAGCTGAGAAGAGGTTAATAATTTTTTTTATGGTTAACCTAAGTCAAATTAAAATGTCTTGAGAATCCAGGGATGGTAGTTTAACATAATTTGTATACACAGAAGATTGTGCGTTCATAAACTATGGGTTAGGTGAGGAGCGAAAACAGTGTACGTATCAGATCAGATGACGAGGTAAACGCCTAGGGAGAAATTAGCTCGAAAGATTAGGTCGCTTCCCACCGGTTTGAAGATCGACACTGTCAAAATTTGATTTTTATATTGGAATGTAATGTATATTTTACGTTGATTGCAGAAAAAGGAATTTTTCTAACTTTAACAGTATTACCAGTTAGAGGAATTGGAAAATCTTCTGTTAATGGAAACTGGTAGCTTATCATACCAAATACCGATTTCTCGACATCTATAAACAGGAACATTATGTAGATATTATACGAATTGCGTATATCAGGATGATAGTTAGCACCCACAATAATTACAAAGGATGTTTGAAAATAAGTTTTATGAGTGAGAATGTCAATCTGCATCAGACTTTATGATTTTTGTTTCATTAGTGGAAAGTCTAATTCACATTCATTAGAAAATTTGGCTAGTGGTGGAGAAAATGGAATATACACAACAGTGGTGAAGACTTTTATAAGGCTCACACCGTATTCCACTCGGGTCAAAGTCACTCGCGAAATAATTTTGGTGCTCGGTAAATAATAGTAGTCTTTACCGCCTTGGTGTATCATGTGAAATTATATATATATATATAATCATAAACCCGTTTGTACCCGCTGTGGGTGTCGGGTGTGTCGCTTATTCGTGGACAAACTTCCGCCATTCCTTTTTATTTATAGCTTTTTTCGCCGCCTCTGTCCATGTAATTCCTTTTTCTTTTAAAATTTCGGCTATTGTGTTATCCCATGTTTTCTTTGGACGACCTCTTTTTCTCTTGCTTACTTTTCTAGCTTGCCAAATCCTTTTTGCTGGTCTACTGCTCTCCATTCTACAAAGGTGCCCAAACCATCTAAGCTGCTGTTTTTCGATTGTTTTTAGTATTGGTTCTATGTTTAGGTTTTCCCTGATTATTTCATTCCGTATTCGATCTTTTCTGGTGACACCTTTGACCCTGCGTAAATACTTCAGCTCTGTTGCTTGTATTCTGCTTTTGAGTTAGTTTGTAAGTACCCAGCTTTTACTACCATGCACAAGGATTGGTCGAAAGACTGACTTGTACAGATTCAATTTGGTTTTAGTTGTTATTTCTTTTCTTCCCAGGAAATTTCGATTTAATGATTAATATACTTTGACTGCTGCACTTATTCTTTCGTTCACTTCTGCTTCCTGTTTTCAATTGTTTTGTATATCTACTCCCAGATATTTGAAACTCTTCACTTGCTTTATCGGCATTTCATCAATTTCTATATCAAGGTGCTCTTCTTCTTGTCCCACCACCATTATTTTTGTCTTTTCCATATTCATATTCATGTTTCATAGTTTCAATATATGCTTCCATGTTATTAAATTATGTTTCAGCTCTTTTTCGTTTCTAGCGAACAATACTCAATCGTCGGCAAAAACGCATTGAGATATTCCAACTACTTCCATATTTCTATAACCTATTTGAATTTGTTTAACTTTTGTTTTTACTTCCTTCAAAATATCATCCATTATCATTATGAATAATGCCGGGCTAAGTCTTGTCTTGTATTATTCCTTCTTTTGTTATGAAATGTAAAATTATAGCTGCTTTCAATCCTAGCTGTTGACAACGCTTGGAATGAAAGGGGCAGTCTACTAGTATATGCTCAACTTTTAATGGGGAATGGCATTGTTGACACTTATAATGATAAAAAACATTTAATTTACAAAAAAGACTTATCTAATTATTGAAGATCAATAATCGATTAACTGTGCACTTCACTAGAGTTTTTAATTTGAAAATAAAATATTCATCCCCATAATATATACAATTTATTCGAATTGAAGAAAATACAACTTAAAATCAACTCTCATCAAGTTGAGTTACGGCAGACTTGACCATTACCGACATTCTTACTCAGCCAGCAGGAGTCACTAACAGAAAAAAATTCGACATCGTATGTTGAACAAACAACGGATTCATTGTAATAAAAGTAGTGTGATGTATTTGTGTAGCTGTCGTCCAATAGGCAAGAAAAAGAGATCTTAAGTAAGATGAAGGAGAGGAGCACGTGCCCCACAGGAAGTGCTCGAGTCATAGTTGGTCGGTAGAGCGTGGAACACACAATTCACCTCACCCGCCGCGCCCTCTACCAAGGAAATGAACTTTGATTGGGCTCGGAAATTAATATTGCCGAACTACTTATGTGGATGTTTATAATACAGCAGTTTTTAAGTACCTAATAAAATAAAGGTACGTTTATATACGAGGTGTTTTATTGAATGATACAGTAACTACACGTTTTGTTGGAATATGATATAATATGATATGGAATATGATTACCCTACATAAGAAATGCATTCAACTCAGCACCATGGCAGAACATTATAAAAGCGCTAAAAAATTGCAACATCAGCAACTACCTTATCCCTATAATATGGTCATATCTCACAAATAGGTATATTTTGACAGAAGAAGAGGCAATTATTAAAAACAACGTGCGGAGTCCCGCAAGGATCAGTGATTGCGCCTACGCTGTGAAATATTTTCTATGTCGAAATCCTAAGAACAGAACTTTATAAGGGCACTACACTTTCAGCCTATTCAGACGATCTGGCGATTGTGGTCAAAGCAAGAGCCACGAAGAGGCTACAAGAACTAGCAAACCCAATTGCACGCAGAATAGCAAACAAACTAGCAGATATGGGAATCGAACTAGCGCCACAAAAAACAGAATTGGTTTCACTACAAGGTCGAAGAAAACTGAAGGAAATGACAATAAACATAGAAAACACAGCTATTACCAGCCAACCTACAGTCAAATACCTCGATGCTTACATCGACAAAGATATGCGAATGTCCAGTCATGCCAAAAACATGCGAAAAAGCAAACAAATCTCTCATGAACTTAGCAAGAATATTACCCAACGTCGGAGGGACACGCACCAGAAAACGCAGAATCCTAGCCTTAACTACACTATCAATAATCTTATATGCCGTACCAATATGGTTTGCGATATAGATATTATGAAAACCTGATAAAGAGGCTGAAGAGGCTGAAGAGAATATGCGAAACAAGTGGCAAGAATCCTGGTCTAAATACGAAAACATTCATAAAAGATGTTAAAAAATGGACAAAAAGAAAATTGGCGATATAAATTACTACACTACACAAGCCTTCACAGGACATGGGGTGTTTGGAGAATACCTTCATTAAATTGGCAAGAGACCAGATAATATCTGCTGGTAGTGTGACCAAGTCGATACAGCCAAACACACTATATTCGAGTGCAGACAATGGGAAGGGGATAGAGCAGTTGCAAATGAGAAAAATGGTGAAGAAATCAACACGGAAAACATTGCGGGCTCACTGATGGAGGACGAACTAAAATGGAAATACATCACAAATTTGCTAAACAACATAATGAGCAAAAAATGTAATCACGAACTCAGGCAACAACTATAAAAAAACAAATAAGACCATAAATAAGTCAAAGTACAGTTCCTATTTTGAGCAATATAGTTTCTCCAGATTGATAGGTCGCGCTTTCGCGTAATCTAAACATCAACTAATCAAATTTTTTAGGTCAAAGATTAGGGTTGACGTTTGTAATACGTTTAAACTGTTCATTATTGTGATTTTCTGACTAGGATTAATCACAGTCCTGCCTTTTTTCCATTTCTTCCAAACGTAATGTGATAGAAGGACATTAACAATCGATGACGCACACCAAGAAATGTATTATATGAACTCTATACTTATATTTTAATAAAAATTTCTGAGATGCCAGTTTGATTTATTTGTCCATTTCACACACAGCAGTAATGTTTGATTAGATTATAAGTGTTCTCACTTTTCCGTAGATATAAGACCTGTTCTACATACAAACTATGTATAGCAGAGATCTAAATTATTTACACAATAAACATCAGCTTTAGTACCGTTAACAGTAGGCTTCCATATGATCATGTTAACTGCCCATATAATTAACATCACAGTTTAAATCCAAGATGAAACATTAAGATATGCAATAGATAGAATGCAAAAATCTTCCACTTCAAATCTAAACTACCCAACGTTAATTCAGGTCAGAACAGTGTTCAGTTACTCATTATACCCCATTTGGAAGATAAATCTGAACCGATACTTGGAGCTGAATCTTTTCATAAAATACAAGTAATGGGTGAGATAATTAAGAGAGATAAAACGGTAAGGCACGGATTAAATACATAAATTTGTTTTTATTTTAGATTTAATTTTAAATTGTCTATTAAATCACTGTCGTTATATTAAAAAAACCTGTTTAAAATTCTAATGTTTCATTCGTTAATCATTAAAAACGTATCATCAATTGTATAAATTTTCTACTGGTTGGTTACTGCTTAGAGTGCGTTATTACCAATCCCAAATGTCCGGGGAGAAGAGAACTCTAATCATTGGATTATTAGCTTGTCTCAGACAATTTCAGTGAAAAAAATGATTTGTTAATTCACATCAAAGGTGAATTGGTAGACAAGAGTCAATAGAGTGGTAACCAAGATGTGTAGATCTAACAATGTAGATTTTTTCTGTGTGTTACATCAGAGGTATCGTATAGATAAGCTGCAAAATCTACAGGAGTTGTATGTGTGTATTTTGAGGTAACATTCACTGAGATCTAAAAGATCCATTGTGCTACCTTACTCCTACTTAGCTTTTGAGGAGAGTCTTAGAGGCTAGTAGCTCCTTTAGTCCCATTTTCTGGAAGTTTGGGGTACCTGCAGGGTTCATTTCAGATAAATGTCCCTTTTCTATCCAGAAGTCTCCCAGCTGCATTTTGCTTGTTGTGAAATTATTCTCTTGATTGAATTACAATATTTGTACTGTATCCTGTGGCTTTACTCTTTATTCTTTTTATTAGACCTATTAGCCTGGATACCGCCTCCCTTGCGTAGCTCTCTGCCATCGGTTTTTCTTCTCCGAGTATGTGAAACCGCATCCTTGCTAGGCCCTCGCACTCACAGAGTATGTGCACCGCGGCTTTGTCTTCTTCCTGGCAGAACCTACATAGGCTGTCATTTGCTAGGCCAATTGTGTGCATATGTGTCCTTAGCCTTTAGTGTCCGGTCAGCATTCCCACCATTATCCTTGTCATTCCTCGACTTTGACATAGTAGGTTGTGTGACAGTTTGACCGGAGTGCTTTTCAGGAATAATTCAGCGTGCCCTTGACTTGGGATTTCATAGCACCAGCGCAACGCCTGGTTGTTTATCCATTCGTGGATGCTCTCCTTAGTTAGGCATTTATCGATTCCACAAGAAGGTTCTGGTCCTATCATGACCTCCGTTGCTCCCTGCTTGGCTAATTCATCGGCCTCTTCATCATCTTTTATTCCTTGGTGACCTGGTACCCTGGCTAGGGTCACTCTATTATGACTACCCAGTCTGTTGAGGGCCTTGCGACACTCTCACTCACTAGTTAATTAAATAAGGTATCACAAATAAAATCACCTTTTGAATAAGGTATTACAGGTCCTATTTCAGTTCAAGAAAACTTACGTCGGAATTTGAAATTAAAAATCGACCAGTTTCAATATTTTTGACGTAGGTAACTCAATCATAGCTACCTGGGATGAATAAACAATTACATATTTTATGAAAATACTTTTGGTAGGTATCTAATTCCAACTAGTTGTTTGCCATAAGTAGCTTTCAAATACAGCTAAGTATAGATGTAAGTATACATATTTATTTGAGATATCCATATAATTTAATTCAGTATACAATTGCGAATGATACAAATTCACAAGAAGGAATAGTATTTTGAACTAACCATAAATTATATATTATTTCAACTTCTGTATTAAATTATTATTTGTCTATCTATACCGTTGTAGATTCTCACGTCTGACCTTTGCAATAACTGTGCTAGGTGTTAACATATTAATTTTACTATCATCGAGAACACGGCATTTGAGGAAAACGAAAAATAAAAATCCTGTTGGATTGATAATCCAGTCATGGAGGTAGATTGTATTCTAATCAATTCGAAAAAAATGGTAGCCACTAAAAGTTAATTGAGTTTTGTTTAGAAGGTAATACAACTCTGGATGTGTTGACCTTAGAAGGAAGTGGGGGCAAAAAGCAGAAATCTTGAATCGGAAAGTTCTCTTTCAACTTTTCATAAGATGCACCCCTTCCAAGATATTGGACATGGAAAATTTTTTACCCAAAAAATCCTTATTTTCAAGCAATTTTTCAAATTTCAGGAAAAATCTGTTCTTGCCTAAAAAACATATAGGTTTAATTGAAGCCTGTTGAAATGTCAATTCAAATGCATTTTCTGGAACTTCAGTTCTTTACGTCAGGTTAAGTTTGAGCGAATGGGGGTCGCGACGCAAAAGATCTGACCGTTACGTTACGTTATGTTACGTTGCTTCGATATGTGCCTTGCTTGCGTGCGTGTGCTCTCTCCTGAGTCTCTTTCTCGTATGAGAAATAATATCAAATGCTTTAGAAAAATCAAGAAGCACTGAAACAGTACGTTTATTTAAGTCCACAATATTTAGCAAGGCAGAACTACAGCCATAGCCACTGCGGAAGCTATATTGAAATAAAGTATTTTATATTCATCTAAGTGACTTTTAATTTGAAAATAAATAATTTTTTTTAGCCTTTTCACTTTTTTTTAATTTGGGTATTGATTATGTCATTGACATAGCAAACAAAAAAAGAACAAAATTTAAGTATCATATCAATAGTGAGTGAGTCAAAGTCCGCAGATTTAGATTTTACCTTTAATAATTACTTATAGATTAGATTATCCTGAACAGCCTCAAACTTGAACAAATTCGAAAACATTATTATTATAAAAGTATAACAGATTTTGAACAAATGGCAGATTCGCTTCAGCGTTAGTCAAGAAATGAGAATAATTGTAATTATTATGCTTTCCGGATTCTAATATGCAGATTGAAATTGAAATTTTTAGATTGGTCCATTATTGATTTCCCATTATCATTTCCATTCCCATTTTCCAATTGATGAGTTGAGATTAAAAAGGCGACTCTAATACACTAAATAGATTAATTTTCAATTAATTTTCCACAATCCTTCAAAAGTTTCACTTACACGGAGGTTTCATCAAACCCACAATGCATTTTTCGATAGATCGTTACAATTCTCGATAATAAATTGCCATTTATAAAACATGAAGAGGGTTGTAGCTTTAACGACTACATCACATTCTTCATTAACAATACTTCCGCTAATGCCGTACATTCCTACGCACCAGCAGTTAATATTCGTTGCCACAATTTGCACGACAAGATACTTAATAGTGAGCGACTTCTTTGCAAAATGATAACTGCACTCTTGTTAAACACACAGGTGTCAACTTCAGTACGTACGTTAAATAATATTAATTTTGTCCATAAGGAAGTGTAAAGCGTGAGAATTAGCGTAATTAAATTTTTCGTATCAACCGAATATATATATACTCGTTGCAATCACGGTATTTCCTGTGGATGCACTGCCATCCTGTTACATCTCATCATTAACCCATTTTTTACTTCCCAAATTTCTATAGTCTTCGGTTCTTTTTTATTCTTGAGATTTAAAAATACACATGATCGTCATATGAAGCAAAATTCGTTAATATTCTTGTGTAAAAAAATAAAATTGATCTTTCCCGAGAACGGAAGCATATTTTCCATTAAAAATAACCTACAGTTTTTGAATTTGAAGTAAAAATTGAGAAAAAGGTAGAACGTGTCGCGGGACACACGGTAGGAACTTTAGTTCCTTTTAAGCAAAAGTTATGTAATACATCTGACGTTATAGATAAACAATTTGCACATTCCTCGGTGGTCCAGTAGTGAGCAAACCAGACTCTCACGCGGTAGACCCGGGTTCGATTCCCGGCCGAAGCATATGAATCGCTGCTTCGTTAACGAGAGAGAGACTCAGGAGAGAGCACACGCACTCAAGCAAGGCACATGACGAAGCAACGTAACATAACGTAACGGTCAGATCTTTAGTGTCGCGACCCCCGGTCGCTCAAACATAACCTGACGTAAAGAACTAAAGTTCCAAACAAAATTGATACACCAAAAATTTAACCAAATTTACTCTCCCAATGTATTTATGTTTATTGGGGTGACATTCTCTGAGACCTAAAAAGATCTATTGCGCCCCTTACTTCTACTTAGTTCCTGAGGAAAGTCTCAGAGACTGGTAACTCCTTTATTCCTACTTCCCGAAGGAATTTTAGAACATGCACGCTTCAACTCAGGTAGATGCAGGGCCGGATCTACAATGGGGCATCCGTGGCAGTGCCCCGGGTCCCCCGACCTTAGGGCCCCCTGGCAGAGAATAAAAAGGGAGAAATATTTAGCCTTTTCTGGACATATTTAAAAATTTTATACAAAAACAAACTTGAAAAAAAAGATTGAAACATATTAGTTGACACAGAGTTTGCTAGTTTGACTTAAAGTTAAAAAGAGATTTCAAATTTCCCGCGTTCATATCTGGTAGGCCCTGCCTTTACAGCTATTCGAGAATCGAGACTTGCGATGCTCGTGCGTGTGGTGATGTGTCTCGTGATACAGATGTGTGTTTCTAGAAAAAAGTTTAGTTTTGAAGGTGGATTCATGCAAGGAGGAATTCAAACTGAGAATAATTTAAAACTAAAACTAACGAGATAAAGCCATGTTATACGTGTAATGTAGATGTTCGATTGAAAAATAACATGGTTTTATCTTCTTAGTTTTAGTTTTAAATTAATCTTAGTTCAAATTTTTTCTTGCATGAATCCACCTCAAGTTTCTGCGTTTGTAACAAAATGTCATGAGAGCATTTGCAAACATTCTACATGTAGGATATTGCCTGCAGATTATAATAACTGTTTCTACAAGTTGTGAACAATAAATATCGTCATTAACAGAAAATTGTCCTTTTTACTCAATATTTATACGATATTATCATAACAAGTGATTTTAATATGGGGCCCTAAATTGTTTTTTGCCCCGGGGCCTTTCCAACTTAAGCTCCGGCCCTGGGTAGATGTGACTTTTCCATCCATAGAATTCGAAATTGCTGTGCAATTTACAAGTATGTGGATGGAGTTTTCTTCTTCCATGCCACAGAACCTACATTATTCTTCCTCCATTATTTTGGGCGTTTTCAGGTGCCAATTAAGGCAACGATGTCCCAGTGCAGGTGGGTGGAGGGAAGCTTGGCGGGTAGAGGGTGAATATACCTTGGCCGCACTGGTCGACGGAAAATTATCGTACCAACCCCAAAATCAAGTTCAATCTAAAGTGTAGTCAGTGTGTGTCAACATGCCCGTTTCAAAATTTGCCAGAAGGCTTCTTCTCTGTGACAATTCTTATCTGAAATATACTAATCTGAAAAATAGGAGGGGTTGGGTGCATGCGTATAACTTAAACAGATGGAGAATATCTGCGAGTTTACAAGAAGATGCGAAATTTCCACAAAATTTTTATTAATTATGAACTTATGAGTGAAGAATCTTTCGATTCTTTGAAGTTTTTTCGTAATTCGTCTACTGTGTCCTATACTTCTTCCCGCTTATAAACAGCCGAAATTAACTTTTCTCCCATTATATGCCTTGCGCTTGGTTGTAAATATCAAACACAACTATTCCCTGGTGGCTAGCTTGGCGAGTCGATAGACTGCTTAAGATGGTGGGGGTTCGCAGTGCGGCTGGTTCAATTCAATCGCTTGTTACGGAAACATAGCTCGCGGGACAGCGGCCCAGGCTTTAGTGCAGTTTTGCAGATCTCAAAGGTTTGTAGTCACCAAGCAGAATACTTGATTGTCTAGGCTCCACTAGATCTTTCCAACGGTCAGATCTTCCTCTTTTTTCAGCTTTGTTCATTTCTTTCAATACAACTTTGGAGCTAATACCGCTAAAGGGTTTCGGCCCCTATTCTTAACACTTAGCAGGTTAGATGTAAATAAAATCACATCTGGTATCCAGTCTGCATTTTTCATAATTTTACTTAAAACTAATTCGTAAAATTATAGTTGGTCGAAGGAAAATAGCGTACCTATATAACTTGCCTGGAAGTGATTTTTCACATATTTCCCCTCATGTGGAAAATATGACTTCCACTTTTCAGTCTTGATGTATTCTGTGCCTGAACAAATTTGTTATTACTTTTACTGTTTTCAGTCCACCACTGAACTTGCCAATACACAATTTCAAGAAATCAAACATTCTTGTTGATCCCTTTGATGTCTGATTATACAATAAACAAATACATTACCGACACTGACACTGTTTTTAAAATTAGGTTGCTATTGGTTGACAATGCGATCCCGTAAATCGAAACTAACTATTTAACTGATAAAATCAGCATTTCCCCACTTTAACAGGCTATAATCGAACGCTCCTTTCACGCACTCTGTTTTTAGTTTACAGATTATCACAGAAAGATGGTATTTATAGATTTGAGCAGTACCAAAACAGGGAAAGATTGCAAGAGAATTGAATGGATTACAGAATCGATACAAATAATTGCCAGAAAAAAAAATTTATACAAACAATAATTGAGGAGAATAATAACAGCAGTAATCACTCGGGGAAAAATGTATACTTGTTATTTTATTTTTCCATCCGCAATTAACCACTTGCATCAACCAAAAGAGTGGCAAAAGTTAGTCTTTAACAGTGATCTGCGTTCATTTTGAGATCTGGTATCTAGAAATTGCGAAAGATCTGCATACTTTGGTTTTCGAATCATTATTTCAACCAATAACATGGTACTCAAAAAATCAATGTCACTAATTTTGAGATTTTTCAACTCTTGTTTCTCACAAGCTTCTCACATTCCGACAGTTGCTATAACCTCAAAATGGAACTATTAGGTATAAGTAGGTACATTCATATTATACTTAAATGATATTATACATAGGTAGTGTTCGCAGCTCACTACATGATAATGGGTTGTGTGCTACTAGATATTCCTCAATATTTGCTTAATTATTGTCCATTTCTTTAGATTTAAATTCACTTTATCTACACTGACAGATTATCATTTCAAATTTGAAGTGTAACTTTTTTATCACCTGCTAGTCATCACGTGTCAGTAGCTGTTCCATAAAAGCAAGCTTAGCTTTTCGTAACATCATTGTTTCATAAATTCATCACCAAAAACAAAAGTATATAATATTTATAAAGCAATTTTATACGTGTTATAAAGATATTCATAAAACATTCATTGCTTATGAAATTTAGTTGTTTTATAACACTTTTCAAATAGAGTTTGTAGTTTGTATTTTGTAGATAGAGACACAGCTCTGAAATCATTAATTATTACATTGAAAGCTGTAGCTTTTTCAAAATAATAAATATATTAGATTTGGCTTGGAAGTTTTAGAAAAATAAACCGTGTAGAATCTAGTTATTACCTACCAACAAACATAATATGGTCCAGTTTAGCAGCACAAAATAACCAAAACGGCTACTCCACTTCTTCCTTGCACATAAATACATAACTATATAAAATGGAATGCAACTACATTCTGTTTTTTCAATTTTTTTCTCGAATAATAGCACATTTTTCTAATAACATATTTCTTGTTGAAAAGTAGCACATTAATATTATATTATTTCTAATATTGTAGTTTATATCATGCCATATCAATTTTGATTTAGTCAATAATTAATGAATGCTACAATCCGCTAATCACTATTTACATTATTAACGAAATACCAATAAATAGCGCGTGACAATAACGCTATTGCCAGTGGCTGTTCCTTCATATTTTTCCACATCATTAAAAATTCGAGATTCAAGATGTGAGACGTAGTAAAAATCTTGATTAAAATTATAAAACTAGCCCCCTACCGGAAGAGCAACATTTTACATAAAGCAGAACATTGAAAAACGGGAAAATCGGTTTCCTGCAATTCACCCAACAATTTTGAGGTTATGTGAAAAGATTTTTCATTCAACTTGACAAAAGATAGTAGGTATTCACACCTAAAATCGTGCAAGCCCACTTCTGTCTCCATATTCAACTGCTTGCATTTAGATGCTGAATTTTCCCCCTCCATTATTCATGCCTCTGACCACCCCCTCCAACTAGAAAATATTCAATCTGGCTGATCGGTCTAGCCTGTTAAACTTTATCAAAATTTCACCTTCCAATACCATAATTTTTTTTGTAGATCAGTAAAGTGCAATGTATTACAGACATTATTTATGGATCATTCTGTAAAACAATCCCAACTAACATTTTAAGTCGTATTACAGCGATTATTTTTTCACTTGTCAAAATCTGACATTTTGGTGGTTTTAACCAATAGCAATACATTATTCTATCATTCGGTGTAATACTGATAATTCTGCTTCCTCATCGATAATACCTTGTTTACATTGAAACGTAGAAATTTTACTTCAAATTTGTCATTATTGACAACTAAAAGTGCTTCTAAATTTATTAAGTACACAAACCGATTCAGTCCCATCACCCAGGAGAATATTGAACATTCAGGTAATACAAACTTTTAAATTGTTGAATAAAATAATCTTTCCAAATACAACTCGCTATTCAAGTTTTATCACATAATATTTTATTTTCATCACTCAAACTTGTTTATTTGAGGCAAAAACATTCAAACAAACCGAATTTAGATAAAATACCTCGTCCTAACGGACTCGTGATTTTATCGGTTTGTTTTCATATTTTTGCCAAATAAACAAGTTTTCGTGGAAAAGAAAAAATTATCGATAAAATTTGAAGCACTCGTGGTATTACCTTTGATAATTTTTTACTGGATATAGTAACCAATCAAATTACTTAATTTCAAGTCATATGTCAAATTTCATCCAATCACCGCTGTATTACAGCGATAATACCCTACATGTGGTGTTTTCAGTTTGGTGTTTATGTTTTATTAAAAATTAATTAAACGTCAAACTGACAACTGGATTAAAAATGTCGGAAATATTTGGTATTGCATCTAACGATTTAATTAATTTACCAATTGTACTTTTCACAACTGTAGCTTTAAATAAAAATGAATAATTTTTTATTAAAACTAATAAAGTTTCTACTGAAAAGTAGCGTCAGATTGACAATCAATTTTTTGATATCTACAAAGTAAAAAATTATCCTATCGAATACTCCTCGGGTCTTGATAAATACTCAAAATTTTGTCGTAGAGAATCATTCAAGCGACACGCTTTCAGCATTCTCTATGACAAAATTATCTTGGTATTATCAAGACCCTAAGGGTATTACTACTGACAATAATTTTGAAATACACAAAATCGAAAGTGATCATCATTATGGCGTCCAAAAAAATAACGATCCTCAAGTTAAATTCACTTCATGGTTAATTTATTCGTAGTTCTTCTGAATATGTCTCATATAGGTAAAAAAACCAAAAAGTTATTTTTGAAGTAACGATGTTTTCGTAAAAATAATTTTAATTGGTACTGTTACGTTATAGGTAATACGTAAATCTTTCGTATTATTGACCTTATAAATTCACTCTATTGTATGTTCTTACGATAAAGGTATTTTTTTGGTAAAAACCACGAAATTATTACCAAGGATAGGTTATAGTTCCTAAGACTAGAGTATTTATGACTAAAATTGTTAGTAATTGGGATTTCAATTAATGGTGCCATATTTCAATAATTATATAGAAGTATATTAAATTAATGATAAAGTACCTATACTTATAAAATAAACGAATCAAATATATCAAATGTAGTTACCTAGTTAGCTAATATTAAAAATTAACTCTAATGTTAATCGGACGGCAATATCATAAAAACAAGTTTATTATAAATAGTGTGTAAAAGTAAGTGCAAAACATTCAATAAAATCTAAATCTGCTAATAACAATAAAATTTGCTCCGAACGACATATAATATACGACGGACATATTCATGCATAAGTGCGAAAACGAAGCTTCACCGGATCCAATAAATTCCGAATATGGTTTATTTACCTGCAGTTAAAATGAAAACTGAAGGCATTATCACAATTTATTTGACAACCTTAAGAATTTACCCTTTGACTCCTGTCTTTTCAATAAAATTAAAGTTCTACGGGTTTGTGCAGCGCAGACAGCCATACAATTTCAGTAAACCGCTTACAACCACTTACTAGATCGTTCATAAATACTGAGAAAACCAATAGTTCTAAATCTGATCTCATCAGGTGGTAAAGAGGAAAGCAGTCAGTGAAATATATCCAGTTAAAATTATCTGCAGATGCCGATGAGACCGCCACTGAGCGCCATTTGCAAAGAATGGCAGTAACTAATGCCCTCTTACAGTAGTAAACTACAAATAATTGTTGGAGATAAGATAGAGCGGCGCAAGAGGTGCCACTTTCTGATTTACATACGATTCATGATTCCCCTGGACCTATGCCGACTCGCTGTAAGGGCAGGGACGTATTAATGATGGAAAAAAAATATATAGAAATTACTTCCAATTAAGTTTTCAACCACTTCAGAATTTAAATTTATTATCTTTAGTAGGATCGTGGAAATTATTCAATGTGTTATTACTATTGGAGGGTTTTAAGCTTTTTTCCACCTACCCCACAAGAAAATCATTCGTATGAACACCAAAAATCGGGCGGAAAGTATTGTTTAGGAGACCACTGGCGAAACATTCTTAACGCCATGATTTTGTAGTTTTTTTGAACTACACCTAAGTGCGTAAATAATTCCTATCACACGTGTTACGTACAAAATTTTATCTACAACTGTTTATTAGTATTATTAACCGTACCTATCTTATAAAATTGAAAAAAAATTTAAATCCAACGTATTTTAAATAATATTGACTGCAAACATAAGGTACTGTGTATCATATTTTGTGACCATAGCAACAAAGACAAACAAGACTGTGGAAATGATATAAATCAGTTATGTCACCCAAAGGGCGCTTGATATAGTGAGTGGTTGGTGTAGGGAGGAAGAACTGGCAGTGAACCCCCACAAAACTACACTAGTACCGTTTACAAAACAGAAGAAATTGCAAGGTCTACAAAAGCCGCAAATTAACGGAGTGGAAATTCCATTTGCGAAAGAAGTTAAATACCTAGGGGTGATATTTGACCAAAAGCTCACATGGAACTCCTACATTGAAAAAACCACACACAAGGCCAGAATCGCCCTTGGAAGGTGCAGGCAAATGTGTGAAAAGAATTGGGGATTAAATCCCAATATGACCAAATGGTTATATACACAGGTTGTGAGGCCAATGATAACCTATGGATCAGTTGTTTGGTGGCCCAGGACACTGCAGATTGAAGCTAAGTGGTATCCAAAGGCAGGCCTGCTTAAGTATCACGGGGACCATGAAAACGACTCCTACTGCGGCCCTGGAGGTAATAGTAAACTTACCACCTCTACATATCCTCATTTAAGGAAATGCAAGATCTGTTAGTCACAGATTATTACAGGGACCTTCTCCGATAAGCCAAGAACACGGTAAGGTCTACAAAGAGCTATATGAAGAAATAAAGGCAGATCCAATACTGGGAATGCCAACGGATCAGATTGCCCCACAATATAGTTTTGAAAACGACTATACAGTTTACATTCCAGAGAGAAAGGACTGGGAAGCAGGGCCTCCTATAACAGCGAATCTCAACTGATACACTGGCAATGAAAAGGCTGATGAATTATCCAAGCAGGGAGCAACGGAGGTCATGATAGGGCCTGAACCTTCCTGTGGAATTGCAAAATGCCTAAGTAAAGAGAGCATCAAAAAATGGATAAACAACCAGGCGTTGCGTTGCCTAGCAAGGGTGCGGTTTCACTTATTCGGAGAAGAAAAACCGAGGGCAGAGAGCTACGCAAAGGAGGCGGTATCCAGGCTATTAGGTCTAATAAAAAGAATAAAGCTAGATATTGAGCTCCAAATAAAGGGAGGACCACAATAGATCTGCAAGGGTCGCAGTGGGATAGGACAAAGAGCCCCACCAATTCTAATCTAATCTAATCTATGTCATCAGATGAACATTGAATGAACAAAAATCTATAAAAATGAGTCTAAGCGAAGACAATCTCCTTTCGGAAATTAAAAATGCAGCTCCCAGTTTAAATATTTTATTCTGGTATTAATATGTTTCTAGATTCTTATTATCGTAGCGTAATATACGTCATTATGACACTGAAAATAGTGTCAAATCGTACCCGTTCCATGACAGTTGTAGATAAAACTTTTTTATTATACAGGGTGTCCCAAATAAGAGTGACTGATTTTAAACATAAATGCCCAGCTTATTAATTGCTCCAAAGAGATGGGGTTTTCACTAGTTTCACTAGTTTATCAAAGAGATTTTTTTAGGCTTGGCTGGCATTTCATCTCATCAACACAGGGTGTTTCACTAATGTTGGTCAAATTCAAAGGCGAAAATATGTATTTTTTCAAATGAAACACCCTATAATTTTTGATCTCATTCGAAAGAGCAAATATTCTCCTTTCCAAAAATGTATAGTTTTCTATCTTTTGTTCCATTAACAACAAAGATATTCGAGGTTTCAAGTAGTAGTACATTTTTAATTAGTAGTTTCATATGAACGTATTTTGATGCCTAAAATCAACTCATGCTGTAACCGTTTGACGTATAACAACAAATTCATTAAAAGAAATTGGTTTTTGAGAACCCCATATTCTACAATTATGTTTGTTACACATACCATTAATGTGAAACATTGCTTCATCAAACATAATTCATAATGAATTGGGTTCGTTTCTTAATAAGTCAAGTAAAGCCTCACATTACCATTACTCGTTTTTCATAATCTGACTCGTACAATTTTTGATAAGTCTTAAAATTTTTAGACATCTTTGAACGTCACTCTTGCTAAGCTCTAAAAGTCCAGCAATTTTTCTAATTGAAATGTTATTATCGTTATTATGTGGCACTTCATCAATTGACATCAACTTGTTTAAAAGACCATCATTATTTCTTGGTTTTTTTAAGTGTGCAATGCAACCAGTTTCAATAAATTGTACATACAATTTTTTAACTATATTCACTGACGGTGGATTTTTCATAAATTTCCTTCTGGATATCCTCCTTGTTTCAATTATTGATTCCGTTTCTGCATGAACTATTACAGTTTCAGCTTTTTCACTCACTGTATAGATCATTCCGAAACCGACTTATATGACTTAACAAAATTACTATTGTCAAAATTGCTGATTTTGTTGTTATGCGTCAAACGGTCACAGCATGAGTTGATTTAAGGCATCAAAATACGTTCATATGAAACTACTTATTAAAAATGTACTACTACTTGAAACCTCGAATATCTTTGTTGTTAATGAAACAAAACATAGAGAACTATACATTTTTGGAAAGGAGAATGATTGCTCTTTCGCATGAGATCAAAAATTATATGGTGTTCCATTTGAAAAAATACATATTTTCCCCTTTGAATTTGACCAACATCAGTAAAACACCCTGTGTTGATGAGATGAAATGCCAGCCAAGCCTAAAAAAATCTCTTTGATAAAATAGTGAAACTAGTGAAAACCCCATCTCTTTGGAGCAATTAATAAGCTGGGCATTTATGTTTAAAATCAGTCACTCCTATTTGGGACACCCTGTATTTGTGTTTATTTAGTAGGCAGTTGTATGTCACACATGCAGGAAACGACTTTTTCGCCCACCTTACCAGAAAATCAATCATATAAACAACAAAAATAATACGGAAAGCATCATTTAGCAGCCCAAGGGCGGAAATCCTTAGGACCATCATTTTTTCACTTGAGACCATCGTTAATCTGGGCAATAAAGAGGCAGCGAATACTTGGACACAAAATGAGACAAGGGGGATTATGGAACAAGGCGCCTTGAAGAGGACGGACCTAAGAGTTCATTAGGGAACCATCGCTTAAATTTAAGGAGTACCTGCTGGGCTAGAATAGGACATTGTATAATTAAAAAAACACATGGACATTATCAGATTGGCTGACACAACCAGATACCGATTTTGTTGAGGAAACCTCTGCTCCATTTTGGGAAGAAGTAACCAAAACCCTTCCAGTATATGGAGGACCTAAAGAAGAGTTCAGACAAGGAACTCTAGCAATGGAGGCACACACCATGGTTGCAGAAGCAAATTAGTCCCGTATTAATCGTAATATTCCATATCATGTCCGTACTGCCAGATATTATTTCAATTTCTGATTTAATCGAGCTCTACTTCTCACCAATTCATTTTTTCATTCACCCACCGGCTTCTGCCGGAACTATCCATACTTTCAGTAATCAACGCCAACTCATAAGAATGTCTACTTATTTGAACAATTGTACCAAGCTTGAAGCTATTTTTTAATTTTTATTTTCATATTTTTCAAATATTCAAAAGCTCACTATTTATAATGTTGTTGCGTGCATGTTTCTTGGAGTTACTTTATATAAGTGGGGTGGTTATCCAAGGATGACGTAAGACAGTTGGTTCCTTTAACAGATAAACTTGGCAGCTGCAAAAATTCATGCTTCATGAGCATGACAATTATTATTTTCTATTGCAATATGTTATAAAATGAAGATTAGTCACTCTGTCTTCATTTGAGATTTTTGTTACGTTCAATTCTTCAAAAGACGACAAACAATAACTACAATATTGTGTACACGACTTCGGTTATTATATCATCGCACTGAGTGCTGACTATGGAATGTGCTTAGAGCTTATTGTTCATAGTAACATCGTCAATAATGTCTTTTTTTCTGCGCTTCATCTTCATGTCGTTGATTGAAAAACAATTGATTCTGCCCTTAGAGATAAGCCAACACACGTACACTAATAGGTATTTGAATTTTGAATCAAATCATGCTATAAGCATTAAAAACGGGTAGTAAAATCTTTATACGATAGAGCCAGAATCATTTGTTCTAATGATAATCATTTCACAAAGGAGAAAACTCTACTAAAAAAATGTTTTAAATGCCAATAATTACCCGGCAGAATTTGTGAATAAAGAAATTAAGAATATAGAGAAGGGCTCATTGTTAATACCCCATAATAATAACAATAATATTAATATTTCAGCTAACATAATTTTTAAAAACTTGACAATACCGTATGTTAGGGGTTTATCAGAAGGAATTAAGAAAATTGGTAATCAATTCAATACTCGAACTAGCTTCAAATCTAACTATACGTTGAGATCTATACAATCTTAAAAAAATTGCATATATCAGATATCTTGTGAATGCGACAAATTCTATTTAGGTGAAACATCTAGACCATTGGAAGTTCGAATAAGTGAACATAAAAAATATATCAAAGATAGGGAGTTCTTTAAGTCAGGTATGTATTTGTAAACATGCTTGGGAAGAGGGGCATAACATTCAATGGGATTCGACAAAAATAATATTGAAAGAGCCCAATAATAAAAGACGAAAAATCAAAGAAAGTGCTTTAATACAACTAAATGCAGATAAATGTGTAGCTAGTATTTCAGCCGAATGTAGTCAAATTTGGTTACCAATGTTAGAAAGAGAAATTTCCAATAATCAAGTACCTGCGTTATCAGGATAGCATCATAAGTTTTTATCCAGGTTCTCTTATGATTTATCATTGGAATAGTTGTTAATCGATACACACTTCAATACACAAAATCACCAAACTGAGTCATACATATTTTGAAAACAAGAATAATCATACACAAAAAAGTAGCAACAAACGCGTTTTATTAACAACATTTCCAAAATAAGCGAAAAAAAAGCGCTATCCCAATAAAAACCGTTCCTGGAACGTGCACTTCAGTGGATTCCATTTCTAGTAGACTATCATATATTTGGAATGTCATGAAATAAAATATTTATTTCACATTTTACCAGAGATGTGATCTACTATGAATGGACCTTAATAAAATTTGACAACAAAGTTTTGTAGTCTTAAACTTCAAAATATTATTGATTGTCTAGTTGTCATATTTTTTTCGTTTTGTCAGATAGGGACCAAAAATTATTTTATCAATATTTAATCTTGACAAAGGTAGGTGGAACGCTACCGAAACGTCGAAATAAAGAATAAAAAACATTATTGTGGTTTTCCTTCCCAAAAAATAAGAGAAAAAATAATAAATAATGCCACAAGGAACTTACAGAAGATACAAAGTGACAAGATGTAGTTAAATTTATACATTTTAGAATAGAAAAATCAAATGAGCCGTGTAAACACTATAGCCAATCAAAATGTATGGTCACAAATCAATAAAGAATAAAGAAGTTGACACTGTTTGACACAAGATTAGGTAAAAAAAGACTGGAGTGTGCGAGGGGTGTGAAGTGGAGGATGATGTGGGACATGTCTTTAGATGTTGGAAGAACGAGGAAGTACTGAGGAGGTTAGAAGATAAACTAGGGGAGGCGGTGTATTGGGAAAATATGGTGGAGATTATGTTGAGGGGCGAGAAGGAATGGATAGAGGAAAGTGACGGAGTGGAGAGCAGGATTAGGGAAAGAGGACTCGATATAGTATGTGAGAGGTAGAAGTGATAGAAGGGAGAAGATGACGGAGAGTGTGTCAGGGACCGCCGCCCGCCTTGAAGTATACTAGGGTAGTGATTCCGAGGCCGTACCCAGACAGTACAGGATATCCTTAGGACGTTCATACTGAGTCCTAAGCTAGTCCCAACGTCCCAGACCTAATTTGTACGTACTAGGGACGTTCTAATTTGTACGTCCTGGGTACGCACAAATTAGAATAAAAAATTGGAAAATGATACACATCATTATTAGAAACCACAATTATATACAATTTGTAGGTATATAATAACCAAAAACCAAAAAATACGTAATATCTCTATTCCAATTTTTTTCAATTTAACACAATTATTTTTATTTATCAAATGCGCATGCGTGGCAGCACATTCGCTAATTCGCCACGTCCCCTCTATATGTCCATGCGTCATTCGCCATTTTGGTTGATTTGCTTTTCTGTCTGTATTATATAATCAGAGACAAGTATGAATTATTATATTTGGTATAGTTTTGTGTTTCGATATTTGATGTGTTGTTGAACCCAGTAGTACATATTTAACGTAAGTGTGAATAAAATAAGATGATCCTAAGAGAACTTGTCGATTTTAATACACCGGCCGAGCCGGCATTTTGTGCTAAAGACATCGAAGTTGATTGTAGTAGAGTGGTGACGTATCTAATAGACAAATTATTTTAAGAAGATGCAACAGTGCATAACCTCAATCCTGATTTTCCTTCAAAAATTAAACTAGGTGGAAGGTATGAGAAATTTAGAAAATTATTGTGTCCTGGTCCTTAGTCCTCAGGTATATATAAATGTATAAATATTTGAATAAATGTATATAAACATATTATGGTATTTATTTTCAATGATTTTCCCTGTGTCCGCTAAAAATATCCTAGGAAGGTCCATTAAAAAAAATAAGAGGACGTTCTTGGGAGGTCCATTACCAAAAGTAAGGGACGTACTCGAGAAGTTCCAATTAGGACTTCCCAGGGACGTATGGTTTAGTAACAAAATATGTCCCCAGGACATCCTGAGGACGGCCAAGGGTCTGAAACGGACGTTCCTGGGACATCCAATGCCTGATAACGGACATCCTGAGAACGTTTTAGGTACGTACTTGTGCTGTCTGGGTAGTAACGGCGACTTTGAGGTGAGTTTGGTTGGTAGGCATTCCCTTGGGGATGAGTCCAACATGAGTTTCCCATCTCGGCCCCAAAGAAAAAAAACATGATATGCTTCCTGAGTGACTCTACATTTGATAAAAGTATGTAAAGTTTCTCATGACTTACCCTGTAAATATTTCTAGTTTTACATAGATTTATAGGTGGATGTGAATTACATAATGAATTTTCATTGGTATTGTATCGTCTGTTTCAATTCTACAATACAATTCTCAATTAAATTTGAAAAAAAATGATTTTCATTTAACAAACGGAAGTCCACCGCAGACTGAAGTTTCAACACAATCAATATACAATCTAGGAATATAGGTTAACGGTTGAAGACGAAGGAATTACCTACAATAGGTACCTACTCTCAACTCAATTTCTATTTCAATTAGACTGTATTCCGATCTAACGGTAAGCATCATTGGATACTCTAATTCCGATAATTTATATATCGATTCACACTTGTATATAAAATGATCACGAATCAAATCGAACATAAAAAGTGCATGATGATACCCAACCTCTTTATAAAATAAACATTTTGAGCAACATTACGTGGAGAACACATTTTTAATGGCTTTATAAGAGTGTTACATTGTTCTAATGGTTGTGTAAAATTTTAAAGAGTTTTGAACATAACGCAACCATTATTTATTTCATTCGTTAGTCAAGGCTGAGGTATCGTATGAAAAATTGGGGAATTTAAAGATGTTCAAACAGTAGAATCAAAAGCTAGCGTTAAGCTGAACATAGAAAAGATAGTCTTCCAGCTTCCAGAGTAATCTCGCACATACAAAACATGAAAAAACGTTAATTTAAGTACGGATTGAAATATTCCACAGACCCAAAGATGTATCTCAATTGAATCTCGTCAGAGAAAGCTTCTGTAGTGCCATTTTTATAGTGTATTGGTTCATTCACAAAATAGCTTTCCTAGATTTGTCTGACAACAAATATATAAAAGTATTAGTAAGCCTGAATAAGCATATTATGCAACAATCATGTAATGATGGTTAATACACAAGTATTAACCGTTAACCGAAGGCTAGCTTCGTATGGTTAATGCGAGTGTATCAATAACCATTCATTCATTCATTCATACGTTTGGGTTGGGCTCAACAGCCCAGGCACTTGAACTGTATCAAAGATTACAGAATAAAATATAAGATGTTTCACTCTAGGGCGGTTTGATTCAAGTTACTGTCCCAAACGGACGCCGCTCTCATAAATTATGTTTACGATTCGCTTTTGTTGTCAATAACGAGACCGGTAGATACCAGAACAGTTCGAAGAGCTTATTTTATTTTAAGCTATACAGGGGTAATTAGAGAAATATATATTTGAATTAATAGGGTTCTTTATCACAAAGTTTTATTTTTAAATGTTAATAATTTCGAAAACTGTTCGGGATATGAATTTGAAAAGGTAAGTAAAAAATAAACCTGAATTTTTAAAATGAATCAATTTACAGTTTTTATCCAGCATCTTGGTAATATTTAGCAGATATTTATCACAAATTAAATTAAATATACTCATTAGCCACCAGAATAATAGAGCCACTAAATCTTAAATTTTGATCTTTAAATAACGCGTATTTTTGGATTGACAAGTTTAAACAGTAAAAAGAGAAGCAGCTGCAGGAATTTAATAAAAAATTTCATAAATGTTGTAAAATACTAAGTTTGGAGTTTGGTTTATGTGTTAAATTTAATCTATTGTCTTTCAAATCTTTCAATATACATTTGAAGACAGGAGACTAAATGAAATAAACAAAATTCTCTGGCCCTTAATCCTTAAGTACTAGCACACTTAAACACACTGTCTCAGAGACAGTCAGTATCGAAAGGTTGAGTATAAAATATCTTCCCACTTCCGCGCTCCAAACGTTGGCCAGTAACGTAATTTCAGTAAACATCAGCTAAGATTTCCAAAAAATGCGAATAAGCCCAACTTTATGCTTTATATTTTTCTCATTAGTCTGTTATTTTGTTGTGTTTTCTTGCTTAATGTACTTGTTTATATAATATCCTTATTATAAAAATAAATCCGTAATTTTGTATTAGCAAATATTACAAAATATTTAGTGTTTAAGCTTTGCTATTAAAGAGAAAAATATTAATATGATTTTTTGCTCATTTCAACAATTAATTAATAAATTTAAAAAATATATACAACATAAATATAAAACACGAGCAACCAATTATATACACCGTTCTAAAATAACAGCGCTCGACGGGCGACGTCCCGTATAATATGCCAAATTAAATGCAAGTAAGGACACAGCGACGTAATGTACTATCCAAGTCACCAGACAGATCAGAGTGGCGTCAGCATATCGAACGGTATCAAACGATGCAGTCAACGTCGTGGCATCATGCCTGCCCATTGACATCCTGGCAGGAGAACGACAACGCCAACACAACAGGAAGAAGGAAGAGCAACGAAGGGTCCTCTGTGAAGAGGAGAGACCCGAGAGTCTCCGTCTCTGGCAAGAGAGATGGGACGGCTCAACGAAAGGTCGGTGGACACACCGACTGATCCCAGATGTCACCAAATGGGTCACTTGCGTACACGGGGAGGTCGGGTACTACATCACCCAACTCTTGACTGGGCATGGATGCTTTCGGGCATACTTGCACAGATTCAAAAGAAGTGACTCCCCAAACTGTCACCATTGCCGCGATGTGACCGAGGATGCGGAGCACGTGTTCTTCCAATGCCCCTTCTACGAGGAGACACGGGCGGAGCTAGAGAGAGGTTTGGACCATTCCATCAGTCCAGAAGATATAGTGGAGTGCATGCTGAAAAGCCAATCGGCATGGAACAAAATTGCAGAGTACGCGGAGTCCTTCATCAAGGATCTTCGCAGCACGTACGAAGATTAGCAGCATATAATAATAACGCCCCGGCGAAGTAGTATTTACAAAGAGTGCCGCCGGGGAATCACCGTTCCAGGAGCAGGTTTTGAGGTGCAGGGAAGGTTTAGTGAGGTAAAAATCCCACATAACTCGTCTGGCAGGTTGGAGGTTATCCAGACGAGTACCTTTTGAAGGTTCCCCCCTGTACCTCGTTAAACTAAACAGAAAAAAAAAAAAAAAAAAAAGTCACCAGACAGTCACCAGCGGCATCGGTGCTTTAGGTGATAAATTCGAACAAGTGAAACATCTTATATTTTATTCTGTAATCTTTGACTGTGTCTTTGTACCATTACCCATGTTATCTACCTACTTCCATTCCAGAAGCTTCGTGGCTTCTATATAGGCCACCAGTTTATCTGGAGGGATCTTCAGTAGTTGTGATGGTTGTGTTAACTCCATTCCAAAGTATTACCGTCTGAGTCCATGTGAGTTCTCACAGAAGCAGAGTGTGTGAGTAGGTATTTCATCGTGAAGTTCACATTTTCTGCACATAGGTTCACTAACTTCATCCTGTGCCAATGCTTCCTCAGGGTACAGTGTCGTCACCAGGTCGGTAACTATCTGTCCTTTGTGATCCCACAAAACGGTTCCCTCATGTGCCGGCACCATCAATAACCATTACAAGTGAGTTGCACACTATTTTTTCTACGAATATGTCATTTTATTTGAATTCAAGAACATTGCTTTTTTAAAATTATTAATACCTTTTTTTCAATTTATCTGGCAAAAATGCTCTAGTTTTTTTTCCGCTATATCTTTCGGACTTCATTCTTCAAAATCCCTGCAGTTTTATGTTCAATGTTAAGTTGGGTTTTTGAAATTGAGTCATGTGTCCAGGGAGATAAGGATTTCAATTTGATTGAGAGATCTTTAAAGTACATTAGAAACACATTTCTTTCAAAAAGTGCATGGAATGTATCTACCTTTTTGACAAACGCAAAAGATTCAAACTGTCATAAAACACGAATTTCTTAGGAAACCGTCAAACATTTTACGAAAATATTTGGTCTGCCTACTTGGCTATTTGAAAATCTAGATTTATAATTGTCAATTTTTCAGTTTCATAATGGAAACCAGTGTTATAATGAGTACCATTATGATACTAAAAGTTGGCAGTTAATTAACATTAAAGTATAGGAGTGGAAAAAAGTTTTCTATGCATATGTTTATGGCATATCAAAGAAAAATATCCACCCTACATAATTCCTCCTATGTTAACCCCTCCAAAAGTTTTGTAGAAAAAATGTAATGTGTCATTAACAAATGGGATAGTTGAAAAATGTGTTTTTTTGCAAAATGAAATAAGTACGCGAATATTGCTGCTATAAAAAGTGTATTTCATAAATTCACATTGTTCAATTTTCTTTAACGGAAATAATTTGTCTTGAGGATTCCACATTTTTATAATTATCATTCAAATAAACCATCTAGGTACGCTCTATCTATATCATGTGCTACTCTAAAAGTTCTAATGATAATTTTCTAGAATAAAATAATAATTACAAAAATGAAGTGCACTTGTTCGTTACATTACCTTCTCCAATAATTAGATGCAATTTTTTGTATCTACTCATATATAATGCGTTAAATTAGTGCCCTAATGTTAATGACATCCGCGGCAGCCGGAACGTCGGTTACAATAATTTTATGTGAAGAAAGCTTGGTCTAACGTTTCCTTACCTCGACCAGCTGATCGCGGAAGGCTTTACACTTAATAGTTAAAGATCCCGCCAAGAAAACACCCCTTACACACCACATGTTCTTATTATAGACATATTTTGTATATCAAGGGGTCGTTAATTTAAAGAACTAGAAAATAAAAAACATAAGATAAGTTAAGAACTGGTGTAATAATTATTTCTTCATATTTTATTATCAAGTGACAGTTAAAAACTTCACCTTTACCCTTTTTTCGAATCAAAACGTTTCTTCAAATTAATATATAAGTATATCATATTATACAAGCAACTATTGAAACTTAGAACTAAGAACATAAAAATAGTTGTTCTTGTAAGAAATTATTATTTAAATTGAAACTAAGAAAGATGGCCAAACTTTAACCTAGAAATTCCAAGCAACGCAGAACTTGCTGTGCAGATACCATTTGTGTTAAGTTCTTTTGTTCACATGAGCTTGTTTGACATGTTTGAAAATATTTATTATTTTCAACTCAATTCACTGTAGAAACATAATATTTCTCTATTGCCTTCAAAGCGCAAATCTATGGAGAATTCTACTTTCTCTTCTGTTACCACCAACAAACTGAGTGGATCACTGCCTCAACCAGAGAGTGGAGCTGAAATTGGGTTGCAACTCAAACTCCCACCACTTGAGCTAGGGCAGCAAGGATATCAACGCCCGACGTGAGTCTCTTCATGAATATATAATTAAGAAGGATCTAACTTTCTTAAACACAGGCGCGGAGCCGACATTTATTGACGCCCGTAGCCAAACATTAATAGATATCATGCTGGCGACAGCCAAAATATCAAACAAAATTCAGGACTGGCAAGTGCCGGATCATATTTCTATGTCATACCACCGCTGGCTGACCTATACGGTAAGCCAGGATCTCAGGACCACTGTAAAATCCCGCGACCCGAAGAGGACTCTTAAAAGGTGCTCTGCGAGAAACAGAGGTCCTGACTCCTAGCAATAATGAGGTACACAGTATCTATCCAAAACAAAATAGACATTGCCTATAAGGAATGCTCTCCGATGAGGATGGTTCAGACAGGTGGCACGACCAATACCTTGTGGTGCCTTGAACTGGAACACCTCAGAAAGACAGCGAGAACGACCTTTAACAAGGCAAAAAGAACAAAACTCAAAGAGGACTGGGGAATATATAAAGCCAACCTTAAAGAGTTCAAAAAAGTCTGCAGACAAAAGCAAAGAAAAGCATGGAGAGCCTATTGTGAGGCAGCAAATTTCTTTGCTACAGAAGGCACTCTCAAACGACCACCATAGGAGTATCGACAAGAACCAACAAACTGTTTCCAATCAAATGACACCTATCAGCTGATTGGTGATTGTGATGACTGACGTTTCTATCATTTGTGATTCGATAATCGACATTGATAGTTTACTTGATGTTTCATGAATCCGTCTTAAGGAGAACCTTGGAAGTTAAATTCCCGTTGAAGTGGTGAGATAAATTAATAATGATTTGAAACAATAAGCATTTTATCATATTTCCAATAAATCCGTTCCTGAAAGTAATTCAATCAAGTAATATCCTCAAGATATTCTTTGATCCAGATCTAGATTGTGATAACAATACTTTTTCGACCTTATAACCTATAAAGTAATATTTTTATTGAAGGTGGAAACAATACAAGAGTATAAATAAGGACGGCGACAATCGGTAAACGAGCTTGCACTACCGATGATAAAACTAAAATCAGATAAACTTCAATCGTAAAACACGGTGGGCGACGATTCTTTAGTTATAAATACCGGGTGCGAACACTTTCCCATCGCTTCAACCGATTTTGGATGCGAATAGTGGCTATTGAAGAGTGAACAAGAATTCTCTCTTCCAAATAAGTATATCATTACAGGAACTCAATGTGTTTGTGACATTATTTGAGTTAATGGTTCGAAATGGTAAACTTCTTAACAGATTGTACAAAGCAATCTGATCGTGTCAAGGATATAGAACTGGAATATTACTTCGAAATAATGACTATTTAATACATCGAGTACGACCATAATATAACAGACAAAAATGGTACTGCAGGTGTCATTCATATGATGAAAAAACGTATCTTTGACTTAAAAGTAGAACGTTTCCACAATATACGCATCCAGACATTGGTCACTGGTAAGTTCACCATAATGTGTGGATTTTGCACAGGGTGTCCCAAATTGGATGGTTTTGAAGAGTATCACGAGGAGATAACAGAGGTAGTCAAGACATCCGAACTTATTTTCCAATCAACACGTCGAACTACTAGAGCAGCTTAACTCAATTTGAGCAAAAAATGGAGATACCACCTTTAAGCTTAGCACGGCAGTCTACTCCAAGATATTATTCTCCTTCTAACTCTTCTCAATTTGATTAACCACACATTAAGCCAGTCTAACTGCACTTTTTGTAGGTGTGGAAGGTTAGGTTAGTTTCTATGTGAGTGGGGCCTTCTTGCCGTCCCAACTGCGACCCCCGTTAGGTCTATTATGGCTCACCCCTAGGAATTACAATCCACCCCACAAACCTGACGAAGTCCATGGTTGTAATTGGTGATAATTTTTGGAAGTCGTTCGGCTCTAAGGTACTAAAACCTTACCCTGGCCAAAACTGGGCATTAGCATAGTATGTGCTCCGCTGTCTCGTCCTCCAAATTACAGAACCGACAGTCCGAGGTCTGAACCTGTCTCATCCTGGAAATTTAGTCGGAAATGTCCTGTAATAGTCCCGACAGAATGCGTAGGTTTGTTCTAATACTCCATTCCAGGATATGCTTATTTTTTGTACTGTGTAACTAACAAAATAATGACTGTACCACGAATGACACAGAAGATATAAATTTGCGCTAACAAAATTCGAACAAAATGGATGAATTCAATAGTCCAAATCAGTATTGCCACTACAAAATTTTCGGGTCTAAAACGACTTCGGGTGAGAGAGCCCCGGTATGTCTGCCCAGTACGTGTAGGTATTCCTCTACGCCCAGGTAGCTATGGCTGATCTAGCAGTGCTTCCCGCAATGTCTGATCCCTTTTTTGCATTTGGCCTTCTCTTTACCCTCCACTCCTCGATGCCTCGGCACCCAGGTCAAAATGACTTTGTTTTCCTTGCCTAGTATTTCAAGAGATTGTAGACAGTTATACACTTCAGTTGTCACTATATTGTCACTAATCAGTTGATTTATTGCCTGTATAAGTATCATTTGTCATTATATTGTCACCAGTCAGTCGGTCTACTATCTGTAGAAATTTTTCCAGATGTTTACACTTCAGTTGTCACTATAATGTCACTAATCAGTTTATTTATTGCCTGTATAAGTGTCATTTGTCATTATATTGTCACCAGTCAGTCGGTCTACTGCCTGTAGAAGGTTTTCCATTTGTTTACGTCAGTTGTCATTATATTGTCACTAGTCAGTTGATGTATTGTCTGTATAAGTGTCATTTGTCATTATATTGTCACAAGATAGTTGATGTATTGCCTGTATAAGTGTCATTTGTCATTGTATTGCCACAAGTCAGTCGGTCTACTGTCTTTACAGGCTTTTCCATAACTTTACACTTCATCTGTAAGTATATTGTCACTTGTCATTTAACATACTGTCCCTACACTTTTACGCTTCAGCTGTCCTTATATTGTCACTAGTCAGTTGATGTATTGCCTGTATGAGTGTCATTTGTCATTATATGGTCACTAGTCAGTTGGTATATTGCCTGTATAAGTGTCATTTGTCATTATATTGTCACTTGTCAGTCGGTATGCTGTCTGTAGAAGTTTTACCAGATGTTAACACTTCAATTGTCATTATATGGTAACTAGTCAGTTGTATAAGTGTCATTTGTCATTATATTGTTACCAATCAGTCGGTCTACTGTCTGTAGAAGTTTTTCCAGATGTTTACACTTCAGTTGTCACTTGTATAAAGTAGGATATAGCAGCCTGGCTAGCCTAGGCTGGGCAGCCTGACAGAATGTGTATGTTCTTTTGATGTGGTACTTTAAATCTGATTTGGTGTTTTTGTTTTATGCAAAAGGAAGAAATGCATTTTCTGAAGTTTTATGACTGCTACTAAGTTCAGCTATTTGTTTGTTAATTTGGACAAGTTCATTGATAGGTATGGTTTTCCTATACTATTCGTTGCACTGATTGAATCTGTGACCAAATTTCCAAATTCCCAAAACTTTTAAAAAAGGTTTCCCATTATATTTTGACCCCCACCCATTTTCATTGATGTCGGGAATAAAAAAAAAGTTTCAAATCAAATTTTTTATCCGCATTTACCAAAAATGTAGCAACAGTGCTTTCCCATCCACTACGCTCGATCTTTCAGTACAATGGGTGATCTGACTTGCTTGAGTTTGATGACCGTCCATCGTAAATTCTTTAAGGAAAATTAGAACTGCATTGAAACGATAGTTTTGAACAAGAAAAGTGATAATAGTATAAAATATTTAACTAAAATATATATATTTTTTAAATACTTGTAATATTTAAGTTGATAAATCACTGCTATAATCATACATAGGTAAATTTCTTGAAATTTTTGTTTTATCCACCTTTCCGTGATAAAATGTTACGACTATGGTTGGCCCCTAGCGCCTAGTTTTGATCCTGGGTACGCCTTTGTCAGTACTGCAGTAAATCGCAAATAAATGGTTAATAGAACTCGTAACAAACTATCCACGCCTCATTCCTGTCTTTTATAAATTTCCCTCAGGCACATTGAAGCCTTTTTACGTCCAAATACTCCAACCCTTCACCGAGATATAATGGGTATTGTAAGATTTCTTGTTCTTCATTAAAATCTCGCATATATGACAATTTGTCATTTGCTTAAACCTTATTGAGATCGCATGCAGTTTAACCTTTCGCCCCACAATTTAGGAATGACGCTTGCGACATCCGCCGATCAAGATTCTAGAATACGTGCTCAAGAAACCGTTGGATATTTACTATAGTTTTTGATATTTTTTGATGAGAATCTATAAGCGATTTCGAATGGCTTTTTTGGTTGGTTAATGGTCAATCTGTGTACAAGATTTATCTTGTTTTTGTATAAAGTTAAAGCTCAAGTCAAATTTTCATAAAATGCTAATACACAAAGCAGATAATTTTCCACTAAGTGCTGCTCTTGTAATGTAATCAATGGTATACTTATCATCATTTAAAAGTAATTTGGAAGTTGATTCATCACCTATAAAATGAATTACTTTCTCATTGATTTCAAAGCCCACTGCACTTAGAGATTCCGCCATCATTTTCAAAAACCGCGAACACACAACACACTTCTGTTTCTGTTTACAAAGCTTAACCTTTAAACAAATGTGAACAAAACATTGCTTGGAGAATAGAAAGAGATAGAACAAATAACCAGTGAGCGGACCGACCTCGAGAGCACGGTTCAAGTTTCAGTTAACCAAACTTAAAACAGCTGATTTATGACTTCATCAATTTGTCATTCGAATGTGGTTGGTC
Source organism: Galerucella tenella (assembly GCA_910591685.1). Taxonomy (NCBI): domain Eukaryota; kingdom Metazoa; phylum Arthropoda; class Insecta; order Coleoptera; family Chrysomelidae; genus Galerucella; species Galerucella tenella. The sequence continues at coordinate 33,948 of CAJUYH010003031.1, forward strand.
CAAATTATGACGGACCAATCTATGAACAAACCATGAACCAACATCATTCAAAATCGCTTTATATTCACATATTTTATTTATCAGTGTCGCTAGTGTTCCGTCGGCAGAATTATGAATTTAAAATTAGAATTTTTTCTTGGAGCGACATAATTAACGCAAGCGAGGCGAATAGCTCATGTTTCTTGATCAAATTCCGTTCAACGACGGATTAAAGCTCATTTTTGTAAGAAATCCGTCCGCAATTTGGTTTAGTATTATTTTATTCCATTTCAAGGGGAAGGGTGAGTGCAATGATTATATTTTCTTACCCTTCTTCAAATAAACGTTAGACGGAGTTAGGTATCTAATAATAATAATAATAATAAACTCCTTTATTCCAGATCATAATTACAAGTAAACATAAAGTGAAATGACGTCATACAAACAAAAAACTTAATACTTAACCAAAAAAGTACCGTATACATTAAACACTAATAAAATCTTGCAACGTATAAGGTTCCAAATTTATTAACATTTTTCTAATCTTGTTCTCAAACATTTTTTGTGAACCAATTTCTTTTATTTTATCAGGCAGAGAATTGAAAAGCCTTAGACACATATAATGTGGGTACTTTTCTGTAATCGTCTTTCTATGTACTGGGTAACTAACATTCAATGTCCTTGTATTATATCCATGAGGCTTCGGTCTTAAATCAAATAATTTTTTATTTTTAAACAAGAACATTAAACATTCATAAATATAAACAGCCCAAAATGTCATTATTCCAAGACTTCTAAAAACATTTCTACACGTTTCATTATATTCCATATTTCTAATAACTCTTATTATTCGCTTCTGAACAACGAAAATGTCCTGCGCTAAGCTGTGCCTTCCCCAAAAAATAATCCCGAATTTTAACACAGATTCAAAATTTGCATAATACATTATCCTAAGAGTGCTCTCATTCATATCCCTGCCAAGGACCCGAATTCCATAACAAATTGTATTGAGTTTTTTTTTCACACTATTTATATGAAAAGACCAATCAAAAAATTCATTTATATAAATACCTAAAAACATTGTGTCTTCAGAAAAAACTAGTTCTTTATTGTTAATATCTATTACAGATGGCTTTGTGACTGTTGCTTGTTTTGTTCTAAACAGTAAGATATTTGTTTTGTCTTTGTTTAAAACTAATTTATTTTTTTCAAACCATTCTGTTGCAAGGGTGAACAAATGGTTAGCCTTTGTTAAAATGTCTTGTATGTCCTTGCTGCCGACAATTAAATTAGTATCATCGGCATACTCAACAATATGTTGATACGATTGGGTGGCTATAAGAGAGAGGTCATTGACATATAAATAGGATTGGTCCCAAGATACTTCCCTGTGCGATTCCTATGTTATTGGGCATTATTTCTGATTTACAGGTGTTCCCCACCTTTGTAATTGCTACTGTTTGCTTCTAGACCGTGGGCCCATGACACCAAAAGTGTCGATAACCT
>CAJUYH010003031.1:35532-58006 GCA_910591685.1 Galerucella tenella
CAGGGCTATTTGGTGCAGTTAGTTAGGGTTTTTTACCATGTTAGCCGTCCGCCGCAGGGGCCCTCAGGACGGCGGCAAAGTGTAGTTGTAATGTGATATTTGATACTAAATTCTAATTTTAAATTGACAGTTCCGCGGGAGGACCTTTAGTCACTCTAGTTATTTTGGTATCATCTTGAAATTGTTGTTTTTCCTTAATTTTGTGTAGTTGACGATGTATTTCCTTTTTAAACTAAGAGGAGCAATTTGAATTTAAGTTGGCATTTCTGCAGTCTAGCAATTCAAGTTGTCGTAACGACTACCCACTGTGAGTTTTTTTCTTGAATGAATCATGTAGGCACAAGTCAAAACGAAATACATTCAAATGAAATATACTTAAATTTCAGTCAACTTTTCATCTGTTTAAAATTCAACAAAAATTGAACAATCTAATTCCATTAAAAAGAATTTCAAATACTAAAAAAGTCAAACACGTGCTACATAAAAAATGTACAAATCCCTATTAAATAAACCCAACGATAACGTCAAATATAATGTGTTCAGCCGTTTAAATGGGCGCGAAACCCTTTAAATTCGACCAGCACGTGGCAATCGTATCATTTACTTTCCTTCGGTTTCACCTGTGACATTCCACCTGATGCACCCGATCGACTAGAACCGTTAATATCTTTGCTATGCACTTCCTATCACATGTGAGCCGATGTAACTCCACCATATGTACCCCAGTAGGTCTAGGACCTCTTTACCTTGCGAGAAACAGAACAGGTAGTCGTTGTTATATTTTAATTGTATGGAAATAGTGGCGCCAGTGGTGTAGAAATCTACATAATTCACAAAAATTATAGTCAGCTTTTTATAATCGATATAATTTATTGAATATTCTCATTCAACATTCCAGTTCACGTGTTTATTAGATTTGTGTTGATGGTATTTTTCTCAAAAGGCGTAATCCTTTGTAATCCACTTTTAGGCCTTCTATTTAGTTTCTGAGGAGAAACTAGTAGCTCCTTTACTCCTATTTCCGGGGGAATTTCAGGATATCGGCAGGCTTCAGCTTGGGTAAATGTTCCTCTTCTTTACAGTAATCTCCCAGGTGCTGTGCCTTGGGATTCTGAAGTACTGTGCAGTTAGAGAGTTTCTTCTTTCATGCCACAAAATCTACATTCTTTTTCCTCCACTATTTTGACACTTTCTCTGACCTGGAAAACTTATTTTTGGAGACCCTCCTCAATTATATACCAATACCCTTACTACCTTCATCCGCCCCAAGTAGGTATACTTCTAGGCATTATTCTTAACAAAGCTCCAATCCTAATTGACTGAATAAAGTGGAATCAATACCTGATGTGACATTTTAGAAAATACAAAAGAAAACAGACAAACTAATAGTTGATAGTTTTAAATACCATAAATCCAATATTTGTAGACACAACTGGTCAAAACGGACAGAAAAGCAATGTTGCTGGGTGCTCTCCTCCGGCTGGTTGTCCAGATTTAGCACCATAGTATTTTTGATTACTTTTAAAAACAAAAAAAATAACAGCAGATTAGGTAATTAATTGCTTGTGCAACAAAATTATCAGGATACCACATTTTCTCGATGATATTAAAAGAAAAGCTACAGGAACGTCTATGGCTTCATATTTTATATCTTGGTGAGGATTAATTCTTTTATTTTTCTTTTTAAAAGGGTAAACGCCATAAAATTCGTTATATATAATTAGAAGTACAGGTGAACGGACTTTTACGTAACAGATATTAACTCAGCTATTATCTCTAGATTTAGCATTTTTGTAGAATTTTTAAATACTCGTTTCATTATGCAATAATAGTTACCTGTACAATTTTATTTTATAAAAATCATTGGAAAAACCAACAAATAAATTATTACAGATTATACGTTAATAAAGTGTTTGTATTTGTATGGTTATGGATCCATGTGTATGAGACAGTCGGTATGGTATCAATGGGCTCCTTTACTAAAATTTCTAAATCACTTTTAACTGTCGTAAAACAAAGAACTAAGGATAAAAATATGATTCTGAAAATTTCATGTCAATAGAATATGTCGTTCTCCTAATACAACCAATTAAACAAGCATACCGTAGAGGGGCGAAGACTATGACTGTGACGTCACCGCATATGAAAGTTAATATGCACAAACATTACGCTTCTGACTGTAACGTAACTCTCTGAACTAAAGATTTCATGTGATGACGTCGCGCCTGAAATTCGGAGAGGAGCGCTGCTTAATTTGTTTTAGGCGACTTAGGAGTCTCGCTGACGTCTAATTTTTTACACAGAGCCTCAAAATGATATGCTCTTCCTAATGACAAAATTAAAAAAAAATTGTAAACGAGCCCATTGAAGACACTTTTCATTTTCTGTAAACTTTGCAGCTGTGGTGTGGGACAAACATCAACAGGTCGATATGATACTTTTCGTGCAATTGCACGCAAAGTCAGTATTTCGCGTTCTCAGCAGAGTCCGCGAAATTCAATTTCGCGGCCGTTACCCATAGCAGCTGCTGCAAAACCAAACTTCACTTCTAAATTTGAATATCACTTCCAAATTTGACATTTCTAAAATACTACGAAGACAAGGATTATTTATTATTATTATTATTGGAACTTTAGTTCTTTACGCCAGGTTATGTTTGAGCGACCAGGGGTCGCGACGCAAAAGATCTGACCGTTACGCGTTACGTTACGCTACGTTATGTTACATTGCTTCGTTATGTGCCTTGCTTTTGCGTGCTTGTGCCTCCTTAGTCTCTCTCTCGTTTACGAAGCAGCGATTCATAATAATAAATATGCTCCTACCCGGATTCGAACCCGGGCCGCCCGCGTGCAATGCGAGCATTCTAACCACTGAACCACCGATGCTATATTGAAATTCTATGCAAAGCTGGTATTCGCAGTGCTAGTGATCTACTTGAATTTGTTCGGATAAATTTTTACTATTATTTCCATAATTTTTTTTGCGCGATTAAGGGGTCTAGCTACTTTTCTAAATTTTGAAAACTTGAATGTTTTAATTCGATAACTTTAAAATGGATGGATAAATTGATTTGATATTTGGCAGGTAGTTTTTAAATGTAAAAAGGCATATTTTATTTTGAAAGAAATTGTAGTTTGTGCAACTAGTGTGGATATGATGGCCATATCGCACGAGGACGAAGATGGAGCACGACGCCGTAGGCGGAGTGCTCAATCGTTCAAGTGCGATATGGACAATCCACACGAGTCGAGCAGCATATTTTTTCTACGACCCACTTAGGAAAAAATCTAGAAAATTAAAATTTCTATAAACTGTAATATAAATTCAATTTAAAAATTTAACAATTCAATTTTATGTTTCCACTAATTTTGTGGTAAACGAATGTCCAATTTGTATAGTGATACGGTTTCCTTTTTTAAATATACGATGCTGTTATAAGTAGATGTTGCCAGTCGGACTCCCTCATGGAGGGTACCGTACCATTATCTATAATAATGAATATTCTGCTAAATATTTCAAACGTCTACCTGTTGTCGTTATTAATATCAAGCAGAATGATTATTTAAAAATAAAATTAACAATAAAAAAAATTCCTCGTGGGGAATCGAATCCGGGTTTACCGCGTGAGAGTCTGGTGTGCTTACTACTCAACCACCAAAGAATATGTAAATTGTTTATCTATAACGTCAGATGTATTACATAACTTTTGCTTAAAAGGAACTGAAGTTCCTACCGTGTGTCCCGCGACACGTTCTACCTTTTTTATTATTATTATTATTATTATTATTATTATTATCGAATTTACAACGCTTTTGAGTTCAGGAAGAGTGGAAGGTCCTACTGAAATATCAGTATCAGACATTTTGCGTTTTGTCAAGAACTGTCAAAATATTTTGTATGTATTGAAATATATCATTTCCATAGCCCGCGGTGAAATTGTTAAATAAATTGTACAGCTGTTGATTTCAGATTTCAGAGCAACAATATATTCATTTACAATGATCTAGTTTATTAATTTTAACGATTGCACGAAAAATAGTGTGTATGCCATGGCCGCGAAACTTTTTAACGACATTAAGATTATCTTGCCTCGGCCGCAAGCGGCCTAGGCATACAAATAACTATTAATGCAAGGTATGCGTAGGATATTCTAGAAAGCGCAAGCTGACAATCGCCCAAGTCGCGCAGATGATCCTATAGCTACACCACTGGACCGGAAAACTCGTGTTTGACGTTTTTTAAATGAAGTGTTGGGCAGGTAGCTTAGTTTACATTTAATATCAACAGCTATGAGTGAACATCAGAAATAATAACAAGTGTTTTAATAGCTGTAATTGATCAAGATAAACTTCTATGGAAAAACTATGCTCTAAAATGAGAACGATCGTTTTGGAAATTTTTAAGAGTAGTGAAACAAAAACTTTTTATTCCCGATTATAAAATTGTTCACTTCATAAAACTCTCGCAATTTAAAATTAACTCAACTGCTGTTAGCCGTTTCATATTTAAAACTCACTTTGTATATTTAAATCCGAAATTAAAATGTTACGTATCCGACTCTGTATAAAATTAAAATTATTCGTACATGAAACAAATCAACTTATTCACTAAATACCTTATATGGACTGGAATGACTAATTCACTCCAATGGAATGCAGCCAGTTTTTTGTTAAATAGATAAAACTGCCTTACGAATTCACGATAAAGAACAAATAATTATTGTACATTATCTATTAGTACCTATTTCAAGTAGTGAGTGTTAGATATTTTTAATGTTATTCAGGTAATTTTTGATTATTTTAGGTATATTAAAATATACATTTTTTATGTTTGATACTTATTAGGTATGACTTTTATTATCCTTTTAATTTGTTAGATAATTTCAACTAGAAATTTGTTTAATGTAGACACAAGTGTAGGTACCTATAAATTCAAAAGAGATTTCTTAATTATCGAGAATGTGTTTGATGGAAAAGATATTTTTTATAAAATAAAATCGAATCATAAAAAGAAATACACCTATAACATTATATTACTAGACAGGTTTCATAAATTACATTTACATCCTCTGGAAAGATATTTATTAACAATAATAAAAATATTTCACGTAGTACCTAAGTATAGATTTAGCAATTAGATTTTTAAAGTGGAGGAAATTTCCAATTAACAAGTCCAGACTCCCAGACTTCTCTATCCATTATTCATGATTTTAATTCAATGGTGCCAACAGGTCTCAACCCGTCATTTTGGGTATGCGCGTGACTCCTCAAAAGCAAACAGATCAAATAAAATGTTTGTTAAGGTATCAATAATTGTTAATATTAAAAATAAAGTTGTAATATATTTAAAACACTTTGAAGAGTTTATAGGCGTTTAAAAAATTATTAGTTAAGTTATGCAATTGCTAATTAATAAAATTCTCTTGAATATTCATATTTAAAAAAATATACAATTATTATAAACAAATGTTCCAAACTTATATAATTTGATCTTATTTCACGAAGCGAAACATTTTTAAGACAATTATTTAAACATTTTATTCTTAGGTTACAAAAAACAAGGAAGTTCAAAAACATTTTGTTATATAACAATTACCTAGCTTGTTGGAAAATTAGCTTAAATAATGTTCTCCAACGGCAATGAACTCTTGAAGTGTGTAGAATACACCATATTTTTTTCAAATTTTTTAATAATTCAATACCTTGGAAAATTCATGTATGCTCTTATGCTCATAATTTCGAGACTTTTTTATTGAGAATTTCCTCCTCTTTGAGTAACCTTTTTTTATCAATTCCTTAAATGTACATACTTTTCAAGATATTTTAAATATTTATCTACTGTTTATAATCAAACAATATAGAATTAATATTGTTTTCTTTTTTTACAGATTTTACCGGTCTCGTTCGAGCTCAAGAAATGCGATATGCCTAAAGGTAGGAGAATGTTGTGACGAATAACAAAAATAAAAATAATTTTGTAAATTTTAATATTTATTTTAAATTTGAGGAAATTTCTCCTTTCCGATATCCGACTGTTTTTGATTATTTTTCTCTATATCAATCAAATATCATTTTTCATTTATATATTCTCGAAATTTTATTAAGTAATTTTTTATTTTTGTTATTTAAAAAGTGTGCCTGAAATGCTTTTGCTATTTATAATTTTTTCATATAAGTTGTTTCATTTTCAATAATTTTATAAATATATTATATATTGGAAACACCCCAGCAAGAGGATATTTTTATATGGATCTTGTTTGTGTTTCTTCTTTTTCAGGTGACGTTTCTTTAGCGCTGCAATTTTCTGTGAGCAAATTTATAATATAAAAAGAAACGTGGCTTCAGAAATTAATTTATATAATATTAAATTTCTCCCCCAATTTAAAACATGTATTTAGTCTAGCATATTTTTGAATAAAAATAAAAAACATTTGCTTAAAGTTCTACTCTTAATCATAAATATTTTTTACAAATACTACATTTATTCAATTCAGCATATTTACTGTAAATTTAAAAAATTATAATTTTTTTAATATCAAGACCCTCCCAGAACGCACTAGGTACAACTAGATCTTCCAGACAACAATCTATTATTTCGGGTGTTTCCAATTTTTTACAATTTACTGTTTATTATAAATTTTATTTTTTATCAGCTGAGAAATTTTTTGTGGTTACACAAATTTTCAAATCGTTGTATGCCTGTAATATGGTAGAATATATGTGATCACAGAAATTTCCTTGGGACAATCAAAATATTTTTTTGAAGTAGATAATATTTTCAAACTATTTTTATATTTTCAAAAACTCACCATTACAAACCAGCTTCAATATTTTCTAATTTTTGATCTGTTAACTTTTCAAAAAATTTGATATTTCACCGAAGACACTTTTTGTGCCCAGATTACTTGGACTACTCGCTAACTTAGGATACTTTGGTTAACAAGTTTTTTTCTAAATTAGGTCTACAAAAAATTATATTGTTTCAAAAGATCCATTCTCTTCCAAGTAATTAAATATAGTGTTCAATATAATATAATCTTAATCTGGATACTGTACCGGATTAAAGATAAGCAATCTCAAGACAAGTTATTCACTCTAGCAATTCTAAACTTTAAAATATTTCTGATTCTCAAACTTTTCCCAATTAGAATTTCTTCCCCATACTAATCGTAAATTGTATGATTTATTTTATTTAGTAAATTACAACATGAGATGTATGTATATGTCATTTTTAATGACATGCAACCGATTTGAGGTTGCTCTAACGTGGTTAGAGTCGGTATCATAGGGAAACTATGTGATGTATGCCTTTGACTAACAGATAAATGTGGTGGCAATCGCCGGTCGGTAAATGGAAATGGTCGATTTCGGTTTTTAGTGATGGTTAATGGTGAAAATGGAGCAGTCCAAATGGTATTGGGATGGAGAATGCACCGTGGATGGTTCCAAATGTAAGTGTTTCAAATGTTTTCTTGTTTCTTGAGTCGCTACTGTTTACTCCCACTATTATACTTATATATAACTTGTATATATGTTTATAACTGATTATTCATGTTTATTGCCAACACTTTGACAGCGCCAAATATGACTAAATAAATGTCTACCAATCAAACTCACCTCATCTCGCCGATACCCTCGCCCCCTAGCATACTTCAAGACTTGCAACGGTCCCTCACTTACTCTCTGTAGTCTTCCCTTTCCTACGACTCCTATCAAGTGCTTCTCTCCCCTGGAGTATTTTTTACCTTGTAGAGCAGAGCAGAGCATGTCATACTTTATCAAAGGCTTGAGAGACGTCAAGGAATACTCCATTGCAATTTTATTTTATTTTGAAATCATATGAAGCTCAAAGCTGCCTACATTTTCTTAAATTTTGTATCAACTGTTTGGTATCTTCCATGAGGTTTATCACACTAATAAATCACCCTTTAGATCAAATTGAATTAAACCGTAGCTTGAACTGTCATGCAAGGAAATATACACCTTACATAAAATATTTTTGTGTTTTGTGGTAGGTTCCGAAATAATATACTCAATGTTGTGTTAATATAATTTTATGTCTTTCATATATCACCACACTATTTACAGATTCATATTCGCAATAAATATAATTTTAACAATAAAAAAAATTCATGTTTTTTTATACTTAACTAAACATGCAACGGATAATTGTTGTTTTCTGTGGGTCATTTCGGGAATTTATACTGTCGATTCAGTGGACAAGACCATTTTTTGGAACTTTGAAAATACATTTGTGTATTCATACTGTACGCATTCTGTACTTTAAGGAATAAATAAAAATCTTATCCGCCAATTCGAAATCATAAATTAAGAAAATTTCAATAATCAAAAAATGAAAGTTTGATCCAAATATTAAAAGTCAAATGAGATTAAAAACAAAAATGTTACTGGAATAAGAGGGAATTTGTTTCTTTAAAATTTTTGGAGACTCCCCGTCTATTCTGAGTGTTTCACCATATTTTGTTGGAACATTATTAGTTTTGTCGAAAACCTGTTGATAAATAAGTTTCTGATTTGGTTTGACAACAATTTTTTGCAGTCTTTAACTTCAAAATATTGTCAAATTTTTTCTTAGTATCAGATAGGGACCAACATTTTAAAAAACTCTATTATTCTTGATGATAGCTCGAACGCTACCGAAACGTTGAAATATAAATATAAAAAATATTGTGGTTTAATTATCCAACAAAATTAATATACATTTACGTGTTGCTTTTTAAAAACATGTTCAGTATCAAAAAAATAATTCTGTAATTGCATATTTTTGAAACTATACTGTTATAGCATATCTACCACCATGTATTACTTATTAAATAATATATAAATATAAAGTATAATCAAACTGCCTATATAATCGAAAAACTTTCGATTGTTGTACCAAATTGTTAATACGTCCAAAAAAAATACAAACTACCCATCAATCACACAGATGATTCAGAGAATCCTACAAATTCTTTCGATGTTAGAGCCAAAACTTCTTCACACACTTTCTTATAACACCAAGAATCTCCTCTAAGCCGTTTTCTTCGTATACCAACGAAACCATTCGTTTGATTTGGTATTGGTGTGTTGTTGACATTTTTCTTGGATATAAATTTGGTTGGAGTATTTAATTCAGATTGAGGTACACTGTGGCCGAGATCCGGCAAATAGCATATTTCTAATTCAAAAGAACACTCTCCGAAATTTTGTTTTAAGATTGGTTCTAGTTTTCCTCGTAAGGTGAACCTGAAACAAATAATTTGAATTAAATAAAAATACTCTATTGCAAAGTTGGTAGTTATTCTACCAGCTAATACGAGAGTTGATAGATAGATTTGTCTACATGTTTCACAATGTTTGTAGCAAGTCAAAGATAGAAAATGTAAAATGTCACATATATAGAAACACATAATATTAGCTAAGGTTTAAATACAAACAATAAAAATAAATTAAAGAATAAGGGCGAGAACAATATAGTCACCTTACTATGGATTCCAGGACACACTGGAACAGAAGGGAATGAAATAGCAGATGAACTAGCAAAGAGGGGGACTGAAATATCTTTCTGGGGGCCTGAACCCTTTTGCGGAATCAGCCCCAATGTAATATTGGAAGAAATAGGTAAAGCCAAGAAAAAGGGAAGATCTGACCATTGGAAAGATCTAGTAGGGCTTATACAATCAAAAACTCTTCTGGGTGACTACAACCTGTTGAGATCAAATGAATGCATATTATAAGTCAAAGTAAAACTGCGCTAAAAGTTTTAACAGGGATTCTAACGGGACATTGTCGTCTGAATGGGCACCTGAAAAAGCTCAAAATAGTGGAGGAAGAAGAAGGTAGATTTTGTGGCATGGAAGAAGAAACCTCCATCCACATACTTTCCAACTGCACAGCACTTCACAATCCTATAGCACAGCACCTGGTAGATTACTGGATAGAAGAGGAACATTTACCTAAGTTGAAGCCTGCAGATATCCTAAAATTCATCCGGGAAATAGGACTAAATGAGGTACTAGTTCCTGAGACTCCCCTCAGAAACTAAGTAGAAGTAAGGGGGCACAGTAGATCTTTTAGGTCTCCGTGAATGTCACCCCAAAATACATACATACATAATACCCGTTAGTGGCAGTTTAAAAAAAATAAAAATAGTAGTGTCGAACTGTCGGATTATAGCATACTGACGACTTGGTGCCGTTTTTAATACACTATATTAGAAATATAAGTTGGCGCTTCACAATAAGTAGTGACCCACCGCAAGCCACAGTGCCGCGTGAGCCATCGGACTACTCATGTGTGGGAGAACTTTCTTTATCTGTTGTTTTGCATTTAATTTATAAGACGACCAATTATGTCAGAGCGTTGCTAGAATCCCAAACGATTAGTAAGAGAAATGCCATCACGCTACTCACTCTCTACGAGGCATAAATGTTATCTGCGTCCGCGAATCTATTCCGTGAAGAAGCTTTGATAACAATGGAATTATAAGTCAACGAGAGGGCGCTGGAGTACTATACTTTAGAATATTCAATGATCATGTTCTGTTATGTAATTTTTTATTCAAATAAACATGCTGGACATGCGTTTGCTACATATACAGGGTATAGTATAGTCGCTTTTAGTTGGAGCTTGCACTGTCTTGGTGGAGGATATTTTGTGGTTGGGGTTTGGTTTTTTGACATACGATTTGTACCAATCAGCAGTAACAGACAAGAATGACATTTAAGGTCTACCCTTCAAAACATAAGAGTTTTGCATGTTTTTTTTATCATTGCGAACATCTATATTGCTTTATTAAAACTATGAATACACCCCCGAAGCGTATATCTTGAAATTTAAAATAACTTTTTAGCTGAATACTCAACATATCGGTGGCCAATAACTCTAGGAACTTTTGGCACATCACCATTTCATTTCTGTTATTCAGTCACTTATTATGTCAAATGTCAGTTATATTTATTTTTGTTGATATTCGTCTAATTCTGTATGTCCATTTTCGATTAGATTTTTGTAGCATTTTTAGTTAGGTGTATCTCTATTCTTCTAATTACTTTTTCCACTGACATCTGACATAACTAGTGAAAGATGAAAATGAAATGGTGACATGCCAAGAGTTCCTAGAATTATGGCCACCGATATGTTAAGTATTCAGCTAAAAAGTCATTTTAAATTTCAAGATTTACGCTTCGGGGGTGTATTCATTATTTTGATAAATCAATATAGATGTTCGCAATGATAAAAAAACATGTTTTGAAGGGTAGACCTTAACTGTCATTCTTGTCAGAAAAACCACTTTTTGTTGGCCACACTGACCTCAGACTGAACTCCTCTATTGTTGCTACATAACCTGCTTTAAAGATAATTGTCGCCCCCCATATTTTTGGAAACACTTTGAGATCAGATAAACCTAGTACATGTACGATTTATCAAGTAAGAGTCTAATTCTGGGAAGGCTACGGATGAATAGAAATAAAAATTAAAGATCGGAACAATTGTTTTTACCAAAAAGAGCATTCGAATAAAAATGGTTTTATTAAAAATTAAAATGTAAGTAGTTATGTAAATTTGCATGATATATACCTTCAATTTTTGTCGCTGTTGAAATAAATCTCAAGTTTAAAATATGCAAACGTATTCCAGGTTAATACTCGTTTAGTTGTTAAACAACGACTACAGATGCGTTCCCATGCATAAATTACTTCTACTTTAGTCTTACTAAATTGCTGTCTATTCAGAAATTTAACGTGACATTGTGTTTATTTCCTCGGAATCGAGCCCCTTTCTGAATACTATTTGCGTACTGATGAAAGTGCGTTGGAGTGACCAATAAGAAATAGAGTGGTTCGATTTATTTTCAAGTGATCTTTTGAAAATGAGCTTAATAAGTTGTACGAAAAAATTGCGAGGTTTGGAAATACATCATTTCCTAACCTATAAAAACTAAATACTCTTTACTAATGTTGCCAGTTGTAAAACTTTTTGTACAAGTCAATAATTAAAATACATATTTTCCTTCTACTTGAAATACGGAAAGCGGAGTGCAAATCTCACTATAGTGTTATAATTTCAGGTGGTCAAGATAAGTTGAAAGAGCCGCCGAGATATTTAATGTATTATAATATAATGGACATATTTCACGGGATAAGGGTTGAGACAATCAACATTAATTTACAGACGCTTTAATATTTCAAACGTTTTTACTTTTTACATTTTCTTAGCTCGAAATGATACACATTACAGAGATCCGGAGGCTACGGTACGGTTTGTTCTAGAAAGCCAACAACATTTTTGCAGTATCTTTTGTAATTTACGAGCCTCAATAACCGATATTTCAACAAGCTATTAGCATACGAACATTTAAAGAGGCTCAAACAACACATTATTCATTTACTAATCAACATAACACGTAATTAGTTATTTGTTGAATGAGATGTTCTGCAGTTAATCAAATAATACGTTATGACGATTTTTAACTTCCAACTGACACGTCAGTAATAAGGTATCTTGACCGCTATTTATCATTCTAATTCGATCAATTTGCTAAAAGAACTTATTTTACGCGGGTGAAATTGAGTTTATGACTTGAAATAATAAAAGAAGGAGCTTATAACATAATATACAGGGATTTCCACGACAACTCTACTTAGTTTATGAGCTCTTTAGACCAATTTCCCGGGGGAACTTTGGGATATCTGCAGGTTTTAATTTTTAACTTCTATCCAGTAGTGCCCTAGCTGCTGTGCCATAGAATTCTGTATTGCTATGCTATCTGCAAGTATATGGTTGGAGGTTTATTCTTCCATTTCACAGAGTCTACATTTTTCCTGCTCCACTATTTTGAGCTCTAAGCGCAATGCATCTCGGGGAGAACTTTCACCACTCCCTTCTCATACGATGGGTCTTTATCGTTGACTTTCAGCGTACATCTCGTCCTTAGCCAAATGGCAGCTGGCTGGGGTCAAGCTGACTTTTTCTTGGCTGTGTTATCGCGGTAGTTATTTCTTCAACGGTCTTCTAACTTGCTTGTGTCGTCTGTTTTTATGTTTTTGGGTAGCCTCTGCAAGGGGCGAATCCTTAGTCGACGAACTGCAGCTAAAGACGACCTTATAAATTGGATTCACTTGTTTCCTGGCATAGTTGAAGTCCCGACTAATTTTGAGTAAAAGTTCTCAACTGATTTTATCCATATTTTTGATCTCCAGTTATTTTGTCGTTAACTTTTCAATTATCTCCGTGAAGTCATCTACAGCTATATCTTATTCATCATAGTCCTGCATTGTTTGCACTTTTCTCCATTTGATTTGGTGGTGCTTTCTTCATTATCTAATATTTCTACAAATTATTTCCTCCATCTATCCATTACTTTTATATCTTCTATTCTTTCTCCTTTACTGTTTTTAATATTATGTTTTTTTAATCGTGCATGATATTTTATTTGTAAAAAAGTCTTGATATCCTGCTCCAATTGTATCCAAATTGCTTCCATTGATATTCTTTTGCATTTTAAACTAATTCTTTTTTCTCTTCGTTTTATATTTCTCAAAATCCTCTATTTTCTTAGCCCCAAGGTTATTTCTCCACATCTTTTTCTTTATTTTAATTTGGTTTCTAATTTCGTCAGTCCACCATGCAGTTTGTTGTCTATGATTTTGTTTTCTATTCACTCCACATACTTCTTTTGCTGTTTCTGTTATTGCATTTTTTATTGAGTTTCGAACTATTTCATTGTCATTGCTGTTCCTCAACTTCCTTAAACTCTTTGCTGAGGCATATTTCATACTTTTTGCTATTTCTTAATTTATGCGTTTTTATTGTTTCCCACTCTTCTATTAAGGACTGTGCATCTCTTTGTTCTTTGTTTTCTATTACAATACTCTTTTATTGTGCTCAGTATTACCTACATAATGATCACTGCCTATGCCTGGTCCTCTTTTCACTTTTATACCTTCTACTACTCTTCTATTGTCCTTTTCAACTAGTATGTAGTCTATTATTGAATTTTATCCTCTGCTTTTTACCTCCACAAAAATGTAGTATTATGTTTCAAATGTTTCAATTATTATTTCTCGCCATGCTTTAGTAATTTATTCCTATACATTCATTCTCTATGCCAATCCTACTATCTGTATCTGTATCTGTAGAGTGGGGAGGGTGAGTGTGTAGGCTCACAGCACTTAGGCCACATGTGACCCAGAACATCCTCCCGAGGAGTTGTCCTCCTAGGTCATTGTCCATCCTGTCCTTCTCAGGAAGGTGGTCAGGTCACTAGGAGACATCTCCAATCTCCAATCCTACTATTAAAATCCCCTTGTATATACAGGTTGTCCCACGACGAGTTAAAACTATCTGTATGTTTCAAAATCATGAAAATTTCTACGTTTCGGTTTTCGGATGCGATCTTTTCAGCTAAAATATTTTCAAAGATGGCAGACTTCCGGTTCTACCGGAAGTCGACTGTAACTTTGTTATTTTAAATGGAACACCCTGTATATTAATACCTACATTTTTAAAATCTACGTAAAATTTTAGTATACTTTTGTCTGAAAACTTGCATATTTTTTAAGTTATTCATTTTTATGTAGCAGACCCTTACAAATTATTTTTTTAAGAGGATACCCTTGAAGATATGAAAATGGTTTCTGTTCGGTTGCTTTCAGCAAGGTCGGACCTATTTGAATTTAGGTTGAAAAATTTTTCATTCCATACAGGGTGTGTATAAAAAGTGTTCAAAGTTTAACTTCCTAAATATCAAATTTCTTTATTTTTTTAAATAGAACCACCCGGTTTTTTCTATTTAAATGCATTCATGGGAAGAAAATAAGGCAAATTCATGTATACTTTCCTATACCTAAACCTTACCGTTATCCAGATATTAAATGTTTTCTGTAACTTTCTAGAGATTCAGGATATCTTACTGCAAATACAGCACATTATGTTCTTGTAACAACTTGTAACAACTGCCATATTTACCATGTATTAAACGCAAATTTACATAATCTTTTTCATTTCTTAGTGCTTGTATCAACGGGTCAAAATAAAATTTAGACCACGCCTGCATCTCTAAAAAATTACAGAAAACATTCAATATCTGGATAACGGTGAGGTTTAGGTATAGGAAAGTATATAGAGTTTGCCTTATTTTTTACCCCTGAATGCATTAAAATGGAAGAAACTGGGTGGTTCTATTTGAGAAAATAAAGAAATTTGATATTTATGAAGTTTATTTTTGAACACTTTTTATACACACCCTGTATAAAATGGAAAAATTTTCAACATAGATTCAAATACGTCTGACCTTGCCAAAAGCAATCGAACAGAAACCATTTTCATATCTTTAAGGGTATCCTTGTAAAAAAATAATTCACAAGGGTCTGCAACGGTCAAATTTTTTACAAAAAATTCAATAACTCAAAAAGTATGCATTTTTCGAAAAAAGTTTTCAGACAAAACTATACTAAAATTTTACGTAGATTTCAAAAATGTACCAATATGTACCAATATTCAAAATAACAAAGTTGCAGTCGACTTCCGGTATAACCGGAAGTCTGCCATCTTTGAAAATATTTCAGTTAAAAAGATCGTATCCGAAAACCCAAACGTAGAAATTTTCATGATTTTACTATAAGTACCTATTTCGCCATATACAGATAGTTTTAACTCGGAGTGGGACAACCTGTATATAGTCTTCCTTCAGCTTCTTCTGTAGCTACTTATAATTCTTTCTCGAATTAGTCCTTATTTGCTGCTGTATCGTCCTCATTGGGTCCATAAACTAGTATAACTGTTTTTTGGGTATTTTGATATTTTTTTAAAAATTGACCATATATTCTAGAGTGAATTAATAATATCTCTGCTTAGACTAATAATGTCCATCACACAAAAAAATGTTATAAACTATTTTTAGATATGGCGCTATCAGTTCTGGTACATCATGTCGGAAAGGATTTTTATAGAAACGCGAACAAAAAGAAAATAAAGACATAAAGCAAACATTTGCCGGTTAAGAATTATCTTTTATACTGAAGAAAAAAATGCGATTCGAATCTTTAAATGAGTCGTTATTCCTAATTAGCGATCAGTTAATGCATTCTTGAGATTTTGTCGTCTTCCGATTCACCGTCGATAAATCTTTGCCGTTCACCGAGTCACTCCAGCAATGCAGTTTATCAATCTTTGATACAGATAATGAAATTTTGTAAAAATGTAAATAATAATCATTGCTAGTAATTATCTTATTAGTATAATAGATTAATGACAAGTTATATAATGAGTTTATTTAATAAAAAAAAGTATTAACTTGCAAGTCATAACTTATAAAAAAAGCTAAAACTTCTAAGTAGAAGCTAATACTTATTTTTATTTGAATAAATGTTTGAATAATGTTATGTTTGCACAGCAAACAATAATTTTTGAAACTTTTGACAAAGATATTTTAAGCTTGTGTCCTAGAATGGGAAACCTTTGCTTTACTTGTCCAAAAACTCTCTCAATTACAACTATTTCCTTGGAGTGAGTGATATTGAATAATTCTTCAATTCGGTTTTGAGGATTTTTAAAAGGTGTTAATAGCCAAGGAGCAATTCCATATCCACTATCTCCGAGAAGGCAGAAATTACCCCGTTTTCTTGCCACATTTTTATATACGGAACTTTGTTCCCAAATTCTGGAATCGTGAACACTTCCAGGCCATTGAGCGTCTACACTTGTAATCAATTCATTAACATCACAAGTTACTTGCGCATTTATGCTAGCACATCCTTTTCTGTTAATAAAATCATCGCCAAATTCTGGTTGTTTTTTAATTTGAACATGAGTGCAATCTACAGCACCAATGACTGTAGGAATTTGGAATCGATTCGACCATTTAATTCTTGCTTCTCCCATGGCATCTAGATTAGATGGAAATTTTATCCAATGGTGGGCCTTTTCTAATATACAATCAGCTACTTCACTTATGGTTTTGCATACTGTAGTATGATGAACGCCAAAATCTTCACCAATACCTGTTTGAAATCCGGTATCACTAACATATCGTAGGAATATCTTTTGCCGAGATGCAAGTGCACCTCCTCTGGATTCATCTTTCTCTGGTAAAAAATAATCCGAAATATAGTCTACACTTTCACTTTCAAAACGCAACAAGAGCTTATATTTGCTTGGGCTGATGCTTCTTCTCTTCCTATAGTTCTTCCTGTAACGAACATTTATGAAGTCCACCATGTTTAACAATATACTAGCAACTACCGAAGGAAAAAACGATGCTTTATAGGTACCTTGAAAATCGTCAAGTTATAACTTACTAATTTAAGACAGATCTTATTTTTGTTCAAATAAAAATATGCCAGTACTGGAAAAATCCTTATATTTTAAGTAACTACTTCGAACCAGAAGAGTTTGCTTATCCATAGGTAATCCCTTTTACATGAAGTAGTGACTGACCTTTGATTCAATTTATACTAAGAAAAATGAAAATACTTAAATAAGATGAAGTAGAAGCCAATACTTTTTTTTATTCAATAGACCCAATACAATATGTCATGTTTTTAAATATTCCCGTGAAATTTGTATTTAATTAAAGAGCTTTTCTCGTGAGTTATATAATTTTGTTACAAGGAATGTTACTAGAAATATTTGGTAAGAAAAATAAAAATCCTTATTAATTTTATTTCATAATAGGGCTGTCCAAACTACATTCCTTTGTAGGCTAATTAAATTAACTACAAAAGCAGGAAGGCTACAGAAAAAAATATGTGTGACCCTTCTCACACAATATCACATTCCCCCCTTTAATGTGTGACGTAATTTGTTTGTTGTTCCCTGTTAAAAAAATAGCAATCTTATATTAATTACTTTTTAGAAAATTAACATCTACTCACCCTTTCCGCTTACACGTTACACCTTTCTTTTCTAAAGCTTTGGTAAGTTCAGCCATCACAAATTCCGGATCTTTACACTGAGTAGTTGAGACGTTAAACAGTTCCTAAAACAAATTGGATAAAAATAACTAAGAAAACATCAAATCTATTTGTTGGTTCAGGAATACGTAAACATGTGACATATTCCAGGCAGAAGTTGCAGCAATACAACACTGTGCAACCTATTAAGGTAAAAGGTTGAGGAAAAGACCACTGCCATATACGCCCGTCAGCCAAGCGGTTATAAAAGCAATCAGTTCCATGCAGATAAATTCCAAGGGGCAGCTTGAAGATACAACAAGAGCTGAACAGTCATAATAGACTATACTTAGCCTGGGTACCAGGCCACTCAGATCACAAGGGCAATGGAGAGGCAGACTCACTAGCGCGAGAAGGGGCAAGTTGTGCTCCCATTGACCCAGAGCCATTTTATGACATAGCAAAAGCGCTGCAAAAAGCAAATAGCAGGATGAGGCAGGCCAAAGAGTTTATCAAGGAGCCCTCACCAAAATCACAGAGTATTTACTGAGCTAGAATAGGAAAACAGTCAGGATCCTGGTTAAGCTCCTGACAGGGCATTGTAGACTTAACAGATACATGAATAACATCGGATTGGCAGACACAATCATAATCAGGTTTTGCCCAGAAGATGAGGAAACCTGAGTTCACATACTGTGCTATTGCGAGGGCCTGACCAGGCCGAGGTTTTCAATGATAGGAGAGGAAAAACCACAACTCCTTCAGAATATGGAGGACCTTAGGTTTGCATCGAAGTCTAGTAAAAAAAAGGACGAGTCTAGACAAGGAACTGGAATAACAGGAGGGCACACACAATAGATCTGCAAAGGTTGTAGTGGAGGGGATCATAGTAACACATAAGACCCATATTCACCTTATCTTATCTTATTATAACTATGGTACATTTCGAATACCTATTTTTTTCTGATAGAAGAATTGTTTATATTCATACACTTACTTTACATGAAAGTACTGGTGGTCGAGTATTATAAGATTCTTCTATTTTTCTGGGAGTAAGTACATTAACCACTTTTTGAAACGATCTTTCAATGCTTCCCAGAACGCGTCTCGCTGATCCTGGAGTGTCTGAACTTACTGAAGATATTTTCCTGTAGTAAATAATGTACCGTTAGTAATAATCCGGTCAGAGATAAATTGTAGGCTAATTAAATCGAAAAAAATGGCAGTTAATTAACGTGAAATGAATTATTTCAAGTAGGGTATGTCAAATTCGGTAATACAAATTTGGACCTTAGAAGGGGGGGCAAAAAGTTACAAAAACACCTATAGGATAAATTGACGATTTTCCGAGATATTGGACATGGAAAATTTCGATTTTTACCCAGAAAATCCTCATTTTCAAGCGATTTTTCAAATTTTACAAATTAACTATTTTTTTTTTGTTTTGTTTTCATGCCAAAAAATGTTTGACATTTAGCGTGGAGTGTTTGAAAAATTATCCTATTATAAAAAGTGGTACATATTTCCCTGGTTTTCAATAAAGTCACGCCCTATTAGACAAAAATTGGAAACACTGAAGTATTTAAAATTGGCAAAATCAATTGTTTTGAAAAACATTCCGCTTTTTGGGCCGTTGTGGAGAAATTATTGATTTTTGAAGCTTGAAGGTGGACATTCAATTTTTAGCCGCTGTTTTTCCCAATAATTTCCATTTTATTTTAATTATTTTTTATAATAAGTTTTAAACGAAATATGACCATTTTAAATTTACAATTCAGTTCCATTGTCCCTAAATTGTTTTTTTCTGACGTAATTCACTGTAATATCATAATTATTGTAATTACTTGTAATTGGTGAAACCGTTAAATAAATAAATAAATAAATAATTGTAGATGAATCGAATTTGTGACAATTATTCATAGCTTTTAAATGAATCGTTAAAAATCTGGATATATCATTACCAAAAAAAAAGTTACAGACAAAAATGACCTTTTTTTCGCATTAGTTAATGCTAAACTGTCAACTAGCTGTCAAATACCAACGAACGTTAAATATTTAGCCCCGGCACTGTCTTACGATGATTATGTTCCATGTCAAAATTGGTGCCTAATTCCAATTTCTACTAGTGACGTATGACTTAATAATCTAAAAAAGCGGATTTTGAAATTTTTTTGAAGATTCACTGTTAAGTTTTGTTAAATTTGTGATGGTGCTTTAGAATTATCTATCTTACATGCATAAAAAAGAATCTATTTTTATTCGAACACCCTGTTCATTCTCTTCTTAACTTACTTTAAAAAAGATTTTGAATAAATCGACCGAAACAAAGATAAATATTTTCCTTCGGGTATAATATAATCAAATGTTAATACGACCCTCTCTAAAATTGAAACCCGTTCGGACGGCATACATCAACCTCGAAAAAGTTCGATTAAGCAATCCAAACTTCACCGGAGATAATTGAAGCAGTAAAGAAGGAGAGTATATGAGCGAGTGCGGTGCTAAACAAAGGGTTTGGTCAGCCTGCACTCACTATCTGGACATGTTTACCAACGGCGATTGTCATAAACATCGGTTTCCGCACCGTTTGCGATTTGCTTGGTGCCGCGTCGCGCGAGTCAATTTGTGTAATGCGACGCGTGATTTGGGGTTCAAAATTATCAGGAATACCGACACTACTGTCTACAGGGTGTTAATTTGATTAAGCTCAGTTAGTCTGTTATTCTAAAATATGACCCAAAAAAAAGTTGATTATAAAAATGAAAATTTAAACAAATTATATTGTTTTATTTCATCCCTCAGTATGGATCTTCATCAAGTAAAAGCCTGATATATTCAATTATATTATAGCTACTCACCTATCAGGTGTACGGACCGGTGTGGACGGATCAGTAGATATTTTTTTAGCTGGAACTGAAACAAATAAAAAATTTACAAAATAAATGGAAAAATTCTCACATCTCCTGACTCAGGAGGTGTCATATCTTTGACAGTATCTTTATCTAACTTTGTGGAAATAAAAAAAAAGTGGAAATAAAAAGTAGTATTTTGTCGATTATTTTACTAAATAAAAGAATCATCTGAGTAGGACCATTTACGACCTTCTTAACCTTCATAAAACCGTGGTCAAAAACTCACATTAAATACCGAGTGGGGTCCAAATATACCCCAACATTTTTTCAACTTATTATTTTTTTAATGTTATAATTAGGGAATATTAAAAATAAAACACATTCTCCTTATAAAAAAATATATTTTTACATAAAAAAGTTGTCAGCATTGATAAATGCATTGTAAGCACATTTTGAAAAAATATTATGAAATGATTAGAAATATTAATAACAAAAATAATTATGAAAAAAGAAAAAGCATTTTAAATAATGATTCAATTATCACACTTGTTACAAACTGTTATTTTTTTTAATGTTCTGCACATACGAACTGATTATTCTGCAGCTGGACCCCAAGCAACAAAACTATAATTAGTTACAATGAACATTTTTTGACAATTCCAAAAACCAAAAAAATTTCCTCATTTTATATCATATGGACAATCTCAGCCAATCATGTCAACATTACACTGATAACAGACCATGGGCAATTTTCACGTTGCTATGGATACATATTGATTTATTCCGATTTTGAAGTATCGAATATTTAATATTTCGAAATGTCACGATTTCGTTGTAATACTGAAACAAAAAATTTTCCATCCGAATAACCCTCGGACATTGATAAATGCTCAAAAATTTTATGACAGATTTCGAAAGCTTGTTGTTTATAGGCAACAGACCTCCCCCTACGGCGTCTGTCTGTTTCCAAGCAACAAGCTTTCGAAATCTGTCATAAAATTTTTTCGAACAATTTTATCAATGGGTTATTACTACTGAAAAGCAATTTATTCAAAATTTTGTATACCAATTTAGATATATATTTAAGAAACATAGCTCGAAGGAAATTAAATAAAAAAAACTATTTTATGAAATCAAACAATTTTATTTTGTAAAATCTACATTGTAATTAAACATAAAGTGACCCGTTTCGCTAACACAGTAGCTTTTTCAAACGTTTATGTTTAATTACAATGTAGATTTTACAAAATAAAATTGTTTGATTTCATAAATTACTATGGATCTACATCAAATAAAAGCCTCATCTATTCAATTTTTAAAAAAAACTATTTTAGAAAATATACCCAAAATTTCATGTCTGGGGTACAGCTGCACCCCGCTCGGGTTTATGAAGGTTGGAAGAATTTTACCTGCAATGAAACCCAACAACCAACAACAGTCGAGTAACAGGGCAAGGGCAAGATTGGTTATAGTTTATTTATTTATTTATTTAGAAATAAACTGCATCAACCGCCTTGGGTTATTAGCAGTGGTACAGTATGGTTTGTTAAATAATCATCTACATAACATATATGGTTTTAAATGAAACTAACTGTTTCTAAATGACTCCACAATATATTTGTAAAAATGTGTAAATTGCAAGTGAATTATTGACAATTGTTTCGATATAAATATCATCGTCAGAATGACAGAAGTTACTTTTGACATGATGTATACTTGATATATA
>CAJUYH010003032.1:0-35427 GCA_910591685.1 Galerucella tenella
AACAGTTTGGAATTATCGGTGATAGTTTTGCATCTATTCAATTTTTCCAATGAATTTTTCACTCATTTTGTATAATCCACTTCGTCTGGGTTTGGAGGAAATAAGCCACATTTCCGAAATCCGTTTTGAATCCAAGTTCTTATGTTTCCTTATTCAAGCATTCCTTTGAAAAGTGAGCAGAAATTGATCTCCGTTATGAGATAGTTGGCGGTTTTGCCTTGCCAGTTCTTTATCGTTTTTTTCCACTCGACCTTTAATGGCTTGAAGACACTCACATCTGCTGGCTGAAGCATATGCGTTGTATTCGGTGGTAAAACATTAGTATTATACCATTCTCGTCGCAAAATTCGCTTAAAGGCAAGGACATATGGCTTTTATGCCCGTCAACGACCAATATTATAGGTCTCTCAATTTTGTTACCGTTTAGTCATTTGTGGGAGTCATTGCAAATGTATTCATGAAATACATAATCGCTCCTCACCCAGGCTGTTGTCACGGTTGCCTCCGGACGCAGTGGCCTCCGCTGCCTACAATCACACAACATAGCTGCCTCCCCTATGCTGCTGGTTTTTTATCGAGGTTTACTACTCTATTCCCTTTGATCCGCGAACAACTATTCGGGCTCCCATATTGGAGCCTTATTTATTGCTTATCCCGAGAGTTGGTCGGTCATGAGGCCCTTACAGCTCGACGAGTCCCTTGACCACCCACTCCCTCTGGAGACACCCTATCAGCCATTGGGACGCGCCGTGTCGGGTAGGACAACCCCTCTACGGAGACTTGTATGAGAGATTGGGGTGAATCACTTCCAGCCTCTCTCATCCAACCCTCCGAAGCACGGAATCACAAAATAACATAATTTTACTGAACTTACATTATATTTAGGAAAGTTAATCCAATATCACATTGAATTGCACATTATTTCAAAATTATTCACAAAAACTACGAAAATTTGAATAAAAAGGGGTTAGAAAGTAGATTCTTCATTTCAATGAAGACAGGAACAGTTCTGAAACAAAATAAATAAAATGCATTACCTTAAGTTACGAAGAAAAAATAATTATTTTTATTTGCTAGTCGTCTTGTTGTACCTTTTTATAAATGTAGTATGTTATTGACCACGGAAGGTTCTTTTTCTTGCAGTTAGCAGTACTATTTTAAAAAAAAATCTATGCCTGCTTGATCTAATTTTGAATAAACATTTTGAAATAACTCAGATCTTTATTAATACAATACATTTTCTTCTTCTTGAGAGATGAATTACTGACTATAAGTTTCATTTATTTCACTTAAAATACCAGATTCCTAGTTTGTTATGTAGATGAGTTTCTTTGAGGCCATCATTATTGTTGGAAAAAATAAGCTTCCATTTTACAGGCAATACGGTATTTTCAATAGCTTGGGTATTATTATGTTCAACTACTTTTGGTGGTGTATGATCTAAGGATTGCAAATGTAAAACAAATCTCATTAGTATTTTGCATAATGAACCTGTAAATGTTTTATTATCAGATGGAAATTTGAAAAATGTTTCATTCTTATTACAAATTGCGAGGTGGCCAAAAATATGTATAAAGTATTACAATTTTTTACAATACAATTATGACAAATTATATCTGGTGATGATATTTTAAAGGTTCACTTACTTTTATTTCCTTCATTTAAACTAAAATCTTGAATAAATTTATAAGTAAACTAATTTCAAATCCGACACCATTTGGTAGAATAATTCCAATTTCTAATCATTGACACTTCCACTTTGACTTTGACAAGCAGAAGGTAGATTCACAGCAGCCAATGTATGATCAATTTTGTGAATTTTCATTTTTAATGACTTAAAAGTTGATATATGAGGATATTTCATAATATTCATCGACATTGAAGGATAAATGTTGAAGTGAAATGTGATTTATCGTATTTTAAACTATGTTATTCTATTTCCCTTATGTAAAAAGTCTTGTAGCTCTCACGACCGAATCGACTCGATGCGCAGGTCAGTTGCGCAGAAACGTTGTGCCTTATACCGCCTATACTTCAATCCGTCTCTTTTATTTTGTCTATGATAGTTAGATACTATTAGGTAGAGACCAGAGTGGGAAGAAGTGACAAGCTGCAAAGTCCACTCACTAGCTAGAGGTTAGAATGGAAGATATGATTATGTATTATGTTTGTGTCGTCGAAGTAAATCTTCAAATATCACAACCTCTCAAACTCAACAATGACTTTATCCGATCTTATAATTCGATCAAGTTTCTTGGTCTCCATTTGACGGTGCCCTTGAATGGTCTGTACATGTAGACACCTTGGCAAAAAAATTATCCTCTGCTTGTTTTGCCATTAAATCTGTGGCTAAGCATGTTGATTCTTGTACTGCCTTAATTCGTATTTCTCATTGCTCGAATCTCATCTTCGCTATGGTTTACCTTTCTGGGGGTCTTGTAGTTTGCACCTCTTCGAATCTATTTTCAAATTACAAAAAATAGCTTTTCGTTACATTTATGGTTCAAGTCGTGAAACGCATTGCGAATTCTATTTTAGAAAATACAAAATTTTAACTCTGACCGCTCTTTTCATTTTAGAATCCGTGTGTTTGGTTCGCAAACACTTTCACAATTCAACTGAGAGACCTATTCATAGTTACCCTACTAGAAGAAAAAATTTCGATATTTACTTAGCTATACCCACCTCCGACCTGGTAAAAAACTTCCATTAGAAATAAAAGTGGCATATACATTCAATAACTGACTGACAATTTCTGCTTGAAATACCTTATTATTCTTATCTTATTATTAAGATTTTATGGTTCATAAGCCAGTATGTTTGTTTTGTTTTTGTTGTTTATATTTTTTATATACTTGTATTGTCGTTTTGTCTATAAAATTGTAAGATCTTTTTATGACAATAAAGCTTATCTCTCACTCTCTCTCTATTCATATACGCATCCTTTCTATTTGTCCATTGAAACCCACAACAGTCTCGTAAGTGGCATCAAGATCAGCCATTCAGACTGATATTCCACCTTTAAAGAAGGTATTCACCGAATTTCGTTTATTAGATAACCTCGAAATTCAAAAGCTGCATGCTCAATAGAAATGAGTCAAAATCGTAATGACTATTAATCATTTCAGAATGACGTCACAAACATGCGCCATTTTTTCTTGGGAGGCACACATTTATTTGTTGTTGTATGGTATCATATGGTAGTTTGTGTAACTGTATTAAATCTTTTGTGTTTATTTAAAGTATTGTATTTAAAATGCCAGCGTTTTGTTGTGTTGTTAACTGTGCAATGCGTGGAGAAAGGGATGCTGTCTCTTTTTATCGATTCCCTGCCATTTTAAAACACAGGGGAGAAAGTTTCCGCGACTTATCTGTGGAGCGCCGTGAATCTTGGATTAAGGCTTTAAAAAGGGGTCCCCTTACAGAAAAGCAGCTAGTGAATTGGCGTATTTGTTGTAGACATTTCATTAATGGTAAATAAGGAATTTTATACTACCTAGTACAAACTAAAATCGTGCATTTGCTTTTAAGGTTCTCCAGCTGAATTAGAGGATAAACTTAATCCAGACTGGGTTCCAAACCAAAATATGGGCTATGTAACTTCAAATATGCCTAGTACATCAGCAGCTGGACGGCATAGTAGATCTTTGAAAAGGGCAAAATATGAAGTAGAGGTTTGTCACTTTTATTTAAGATAGGGTTATTTACAACCAAAATTGGTTGAAAAAGTGCATAAACACTTACCTACTATTTGTATTAGTTATAAATTAGGTAACTAAAATATAAAATTTTACAGATTCAAACAGAAAATCGTGGAAATGATGATGAAAATAGATGCCCCGAGTTAGTAACTGACTGCGATGAGATTTCAGCTCAAAAAGTACATGAAAATGGGGCGAGAGTTAGTACTTCTGTGCAGACAGACTTAACAGTGGAAAATTTGTGTAGTGTGTTTAGTGAACTAAATAATTGTAATAGTAAAATATATACTTTGCAATCAAAATTAGATATTATGGAAGTAACTGAAGATTCTTTCAAAAATAATGATGCAAAGACTACATATTTTACAGGACTACCAAAAGCAGGTGTGTTATTTCTCATTCATGAAACTGTGGCCCCATATTTACCTTCACATCATAATAATGCACTATCCACATTTCAACAGCTTGTGCTTACTTTTATGAAACTTCTATTAAATTTACCATTTAAATATTTGTCGTATAGATTTACAGTGAGCCCAACAACTGCTTCAGAAACCTTTTATAAGTGTATCGATGTTCTTTATGATACATTTAAAAAACTGGTATTTTGGCCAGAGAGAGAAGCACTACGTAAAAATGTTCCTGCTTGTTTCAAAGAAACCTTTGGCAATAAAGTGGCTGTTATCATTGATTGCTTTGAGGTTTTTACAGAAACGCCTTCCAAAATTGTTAATGCATCACAATGCTGGTCCACTTATAAACATCACCAAACTGTGAAATTTCTTATTGGCATTACACCTCAAGGTACCATTTCTTTTATATCAGAAGCTTGGGGTGGTAGAACTAGTGATAAGTTTTTAACTGAGAACTGTGGGTTTTTAAATTTAATTCTTCCGGGAGACATAGTATTAGCTGACAGAGGGTTTTTAATTAAAGATTCTGTAGAAGGCTTAGGGGGACACCTAAAAATACCAGCTTTTACAAGAGGTCAAACTCAATTACATCCTAAGGATCTTGAAGAAACCCGTAGTATAGCAACTGTTCGAATTCATGTGGAAAGGATAATCGGTTTGCTAAAAAAAAAGTTTCACATTTTTCAACAAACTATTCCAATAAGCATGTTATCAAAAACAAGAGATTCACTTAGTGCACTGGACAAAATTGTTGTTGTATGTAGTGCTTTTATTAATTTATGCCCTTCACAGATACCACTAGATTAATTACGGAATTAAATTGTAAAAATTGCTCAACTTTTTATATAGTTTATTTATTTATACATACATATAGTTAACAATATAAAAATAAAATGTTAATTTGGCATTTATGTATTTTATTTATTTACAAAAAAAAAATAATATCATCATCATACACATTTTTTGCAAAACCAGTTCGATGATGGGACCTCAAGCAAACCGACACAATTAAAATGAAACCACTGTGTTTCACAATCATCATTGTCGCATTTGAGCATAGGGCGCCCATCATCAGGTAGCTTACAAATACACCAAAGTGCTACTTGAGCTTTACTACCTTTTTTAGTAAAATAATTAGATAAAAGTTCTGGTTTGACCACATGATTATAAAAATTTATTGCTTTAGAAATATTGTCAACACAAAACTGATTATCAAAAAAAATTCTTTCTATGTATAAACGACTCTTTGACCAAATAACAAAATCACAATAGTTCCTATTTGTAACAAACATTTGTAATTGCACTTGGTAATAGTAACTATGTGATTTGCTAAGTGATAAAGAGTCGTTTTTCAAAATTAAACAGCTATGCTTTTTGATAGCATACTCTTCAAGTGTCATATCACTGTCAAGTGAATATGGACACTTTACTTCCACGCAACCAGAACCACAACACTCACATGACACAAGTCCATCAGGAGAGGCACCAAATTCTGGATTTGTTTTCGAAATTACAAAACCACAAGAATCGACCTTCAGTTTTCCATGTTGTGCACTGGCAGTATCCCTGTAAGACTTTAAAGCCATTTTTTCATGTTTTAACCCATAAGTAGTGGCTTTTGATTTGAAGTTTACTTTTTGTGGGTGGCAAATACTTTTTATCACCGTCAAGGATGGTTTGGCAACTGATGTCCTACATACATTTTTAAAATTAGATGCAGTTATTCTCCCAGCTCGAAATTTGTACCATAGGCTACTCTGGTACTGCTCCCTTGTTAATTTCTCAATTTGAAAAATCTGTTGCTCATCAACAGCAATATGGATTTCTTTTGCCATAGACAACAGTTCTTCATAGGATTTGTCTGAATATTCTGGATTGTACCAAGAATCTAAGCCTTCTGGGACTTCCTTTGGTCTTGCTTCTGCAATTTTGGTGGCAAATGGTTCAATTAACCTAAACACTCCTGAAGCAACACCCAGACTTTCCAATTTTTTCAAAAATTCTACTTCATCCTGTAGACCAGGAGCTCGGGTTTCTGATAAGGATGACTTTTTATCCTGTGACCAATCCATTTCACGTACTCGAACCATATCAACATTTCTTGAAGGTGGAACAGGCCATGCGGCAAGCTGGCTAGTACACGGGATATCTTGCATTTCATCAACTGTATTTGGTCGAGCATGCAAACAAAATAAAGCGGCTGCAACATGGCTGCAAACTTCACCCAAACCAGCCATACAGGAGCAATGAGCACTGGAAATACTTCCATCACCCAAAAGAATTATCCAAACCTCCAGTGGTTTTTCTCTGAATCGTTGGGAATGACGAACCTGGAATTAAAAATTATATTTTTTACACACTTTTTAATTTTTTTAAATTATAACTATACTTTATTATCTATCAAGAAAATTATATTATCCCTTTATAAAATACAGTAAAAAAAGTCAATATTAGACAAATAACAACATAACATTTACCTTGCAGAGTACAACAAAATGTTCATTTATCTCCTTAGCCATAATCTTCAGTATAGAACCAGCTTCATAATGTTTGTAAGCTTGCAAGCTTTTATAAGCTTTTAATTGTTGCCCGGTATAAAAACTATGCGTTAATATTAAATAATTAACTAAATCCATCATTACAATGTTCGGCAACTTGGTTATGTCAAACACACACTCACTCGCCGGAAGAGAATAAGGGTCCACATCCTCTATAACTTCTATTTTTTGGTCGTAACGAGACTTTACATCACCAGTAAGGGTTAAGTAATAAGCACTTCGAGACATTTTTGCACAGAAACAAGTAAAAACTGTTAAAAATTGCTAAATTCACCAAACTACTTCCAAACACTTATAAGAACAAACGATAAATGAATATGAAATGGCGCGCGTGTATGCCCTCCAAAAAAAATGGCCGCCTGTCAAAATCACGTGTTCTGAAATGGTTAATAATTTGGAAAAGTTTTGTGAGCAAGCCGCCGCTCAACCGCAACATAATTCTAAGACTGCTTCTGAAGTTTCGACCCTTGTGCACACTGTAACGGCACTCTTGCAGTAGAATGCAGAAATGTTACGTCTTTTACAAGTTGGGAAAGATCGAGATAGAGATGAACTCTCTGAAGCGAGAAATATCAGGTTAATGCCCGACTTAACAAAAAACCGTAGGTAGTTTCGATGGAAGTGGTGGTCCGTCAGTAGCCAAGCAGTGGATACAGCATTTGAAGACTTCAGCAAATTTGCACCATTGTCCAGATGGATTTGTATTTGAGGTAGCAATCACAAACTTGAAAAGCTCTGCTGAATTTTGGTACAAGGGACGCCAACGGGAGCTGACTAACTGGAATATGTTTAAAACTGCATTTAAAATAGAACCTTTTTTTCAGACGAATAAGGTCGAAAGTTGGACCAAGATGCAAAAAAAAACTACAAGGACCAAAAGAAGAAGTAACTAGCTATTTTCATGGAAAAACCTATTCATGCAAACAATTAAATCTGACTTTTCAAGAAACTAAAAAACAGTAAGTGATTGGGCTAATGTCGAGACAACTAAGGGGTCCGGTAAGGTTCGCGCGAATTACGAGACGTCGACCCGACGCGCATTCATATGGAATACAAATTATTACACTTTTTCGAGAATGGGAAGAAAAAACATATGTATGTCCCTTCATCTCTCTACCTCAAATTGACTAACTTCATGGGATTTCTGCTTGAACAAAAAATTTTTATCATAATTCAACACATACCGCTTCCCGACCTTTGTATATTCATGTAATCTTTTACAATGCATCATTAGGAAGTGTCACCTGATCCTAATTTGTGAACCTAGGATATCTAGACATAAGATTTTAGTGTGTAATTTTATGAGCTCAAGTGTCAAACGAAAATATTTATGCTTACGAATATTCCTTAAAATTGGCAAAATTAAAGTATTCTCTTCCGATTTTTTGTGTGAAACAGACTCACATTTAGCTCCAGACCATAACATTTATTGTTGAGAGTGGAAATAATAATCGTGAAATAGCATTAACCAGTGTTGGAAAAGTACCATTTTTTGAACTAAAATCGTGATTTTTGAAGTAATTACTGGATGATCCAACGAAATTTTTGTTCTAATCTGCTTTATTCAAGGTAAGCTTTCAAACAAATTCAAAATTAACATGAAATTCCGATGGTCGTGAAGTCGACCATAACCCAACTTAGTAGTTTTTTAATCTCAAAAACACATTATGACGAAGACGAACTGTACAGTGACATTATTATATTTGAAAATATAGAAGAAGAAACTAGGAAGAGAAGAGAGAAGTCAGATAAAGACAAAAGAAACTCATTTAAAAAAAGGTACCCCCTACATTTTTGGAGAAACCATCACAGAATGACATTAGATACTTTAACTGCAGTGAGAGAGGACATACCTCTGCTACATGTCCAAAACCCAGACGAGAAAAAGGTTCTTGTTACGAATGTGGATCAACACTTCATAAAATTGCAGATTGTCCAAGGAGGGTCGAGCAAGAAATTAAGAAAAGGAATATGGACGTAAATACCCATTTAGTTGAAGGTATTGAATTGAAAATATTCACTGATTGCAAGAGTATTAAACTAACGAAAAAAATAAAGTAATCCAAGAATTCTTAGGTGGCTTTAGAGGTACAACAGTTTTCGTACACAATTGAACATAAATCAAATAAACACATGCAACTTGCGGATGTAGACCAGGGTCGATAATTTTTGAAACAAAAAAAATTATAGTAGGATGAAACCCATTATAGAAGGAGGGGAATATGATATAATTGAAGAAAAAAATAAATTACGGGCGATCCGAGTTCGGGAAGTGGGAGGGGGAGAGTTTTTAAGGGTGAAAAATGGTTTATCTCGATTTCTGGCAAAACTACAAGTCCTACGGAAAAAAGTTAAATTGCAAAGTTGTGAGTAATAAAAAGCTCTACAACTTTTGTACTCACAATTTTTACACATAACCTCAAAATTTATGTGAAAAGCTCAAATAACCAAGTTTTTGGTTTTTTATTTTTATCTTTTCAAAAAAAGTATCTTTTTCACGAAATTTCGTGAAAACTTACCTTATTATGTCCCAAATACACTGTTATTTATTTGATTTGAAATACTTTTTTTTTCACCCTATTTTGACTCAATATCAAAAAAGCACCCTAATTTTCAGTCGAAAATTCTCGCGTCAAAATATCAGCTTTTTTCAAAAAGTCGGTGGGCTTTTTGTTCGTTGAAATATCTACTTTCTGATAGCCTGAAAAAAAATATACATCTCCATGGTAAATGTTCTCAGAAAATGCAAAAAATGAAAAAAACTCAAATTCGAAGTTTTTTTTAATCACTGTACAATTTCATCGAAAAAAGGTGATTGCTGCAATTTTGTCGAGTTAAAAAGTTTATCCACTAAATTCGAATTACATTCATGTCATAGAAAATCTCATAAAATGTGAATATACATGTAAATCGTACTATTGAATTTAGATAGTTCACTTTGATTACATTATAATAATTTTAAAAACGTTAATCTTGACATTTATAAATACACTATCTTGAATTCTAATCACCTATCCATTAATTTTTGTTTCTTCGATGGAATTTCTTCGTTAGACTCGACAAACCTTTCCAACTCTAGTTGATCTTCGAAATCTTCAAGACCTTTTTCGTCTCCAATGTCATTTCCAATCTGCACTGGTTCTTCATCCACAATTTCATCTGAATCATTTACTTCTTCGTTGGTTTTTTCTTCCATATTTGAGCAATTTTCAGAACCATGACAATTTGTACAGACATTTGTGAATTTTAAACCATGTTTTCGGCAGCCACATTCCAAACTGTTACACCCAGCTTCACAGCTACAGCAAATAGTTTTGAGCAATACTTCCGGAATTAAATCCTTTTCTGTAAATTTGGTTATAATGCCACGTTGATTTTTCTTCCAGCTTCTATCTGTTGTTGTCAATTCGTTGCCTAACCAAGTTTGAAGCTGATAATAAGCCCTGTAACAATGCTGTTCTGCTGCTCCTTCAGTGGGTGAGAGGTTTGCCAAAATGAAGAGTGATTTTTTTGACACCTTGATTGACTAATAAATAGGCATCAACAAATATTATTTAAAGAAGATTCTATAACATTTCATAATATTGTTGATATCTTATCAAATGTTAACTTCATTATAACTTATTTGTTTGTTAATTATAGTAGTGTATTTCGATTAGAAATTTTTTCGTCTATCCATGTAGCATGGAATCTTACGTTTTTTGAGTAATTGAAGTCTAAACTTTAATAAATAGCTCAAAATTGTACATAGTGATTAAAAAAAAAATTCGAATTTGAGTTTTTTTGATTTCTTGCATTTTCTGAGAACATTTACCATTGAGATGTATATTTTTTTTCAGACTATCAGAAAGTAGAGATTTCAACGAACAAAAAGCCCACCAACTTTTTGAAAAAAGCTGATATTTTGACGCGAGAATTTTCGATTGAAAATTAGGGTGCTTTTTTGATACCAAGTCAAAATAGGGTGAAAAAAAAAGGAATTTCAAATCAAATAAATTACAGTGTATTTGGGACATAATAAGGTAAGTTTTCATAAAATTTCGTAAAAAAAATATTTTTTTTGAAAAAGATAAAAATAAAAAACCAAGAACTTGGTTATTTGAGCTTTTCACATAAATTTTGTGGTTATGTGTAAAAATTGTGGATACAAAAGTTGTAGAGCTTATTATTACTCACAACTTTGCCATTCAACTTTTTTACGTAGGACTTGTAGTTTTGCCGGAAATCGAGATAAACCATTTTTTACCCTTAAAAACCCACCCCCTCCCACTTCCCGAACTCGGATCGCCCGTAATTTATTTTTTTCCTCAATTATATCATATTCCCCTCCTTTTCTAATGGGTTTTATCCTACTATTATTTTTTTTCACTTTTTACTGTTTTTGAAGGCTTCGGCACTGGTCTAATGCAGTAGGAAAGATATTTTAATAATTTTAATAAGACAATTCATTTGAAAGGGTACTTAGTATTAAACAAGATCATGATTGAATGAATTTGTGAAATCAGAGATAATTTGGAAACACGTGAAAGAAAATTATATCAGTTAAGGGGCGGATTAGTTTTCAGAAAGGTGGGCAAAAAACTCCTGTTTTATTTCCCAAAATGCATGGAATAAAATATAATTCATTTTTACCATGATGACATAGGGCATATCGGTATTAACGAATGTTTTGAATTAATTACTAGATATTATTGGTTTCCTGAACTCAAAAACAAAATTAAAACATGGGTACATTTCAAATTGCTGTGTATCAGTTACTCTTCAAGTACTGGCAGGGTACAGGGATTTTTAAACATAATACCAAAGGGTAATTTACCATTTCACACAAACCATTGCGTATAATTTGTGGTCGACGAAGTTGTTTAACTTCACAAGAATTCAAAGCTTTTTTTCAGATGACTTGAATATTGAGCTAGTCCCAGTAGCCACAGGTATGCCTCAGGCAAATGGTCAGGTTGAGGTAATAAACAAGTCTATTAACAATATGTGTTCTAAACTAGTAGATGACACAAATAAATGGGACAAAGTTTTGGTAGAAATTGAATTTGCTATAAACAATACAGTTAATCGTTCTATAGGACAGACTCCTATTAGAGACCTATTAGAGATTTATGGTGGAATTCTGAGAAAATCTGTAAGATCTATAAACCGAAATCTGTAAGAGTTACAGGAAATGCGATTCTAACCTTACCCGTTACTTACAGATTCGTTAGAGATTCGTAAATATTCACGGGCTGGACATCTGTCACTGTAAGCAGTACAGGGTGTGGTACAGAACGTTGTATTATTATTATTATCATTTCTCGTGGATTATTAGTTGAAAAGTTGTAGTTTTAAAGTTTAGTTTTAATTTAAATAATTGCGCCTTCAATTTCGCCACTAGCTCTCTCCACTTTTCCATTAAATAATTGGGATCTAAAGTAGGGTTTATAGTATTACTGCGAAAAATGTAATCATTTTCCAAGAATTGTAAGTATTACTCCAATTGCTCCTGGAGACGTATTTTGGTCCTTTTTCTCTTTACACCTTGTGCTCTACAAAATACGTTTAGTTAAATAAATAAATAAAATGTTATGTTTATTATGTCAGTAGTTCACCTACGCCATTATTTTATTACAAATTGTAAATATATCAATTAGTATTGGTTTACCAGGTCGGTACACACACAGCTGTTGTTACTTTTAATGGTGTTGACGTTAGAATTTTGACATTATAAACAGAAGTGAAGTTGAAATCTATAAGGTGAATATCTGTAACTATGACTCTCACATATTTGGTTCCAGAATAGCAAATTTCACAAATCTGTTAAGGTTTAACTTACAAATCCTATATCTTACAGATTCTGTTGCTTATAGGTTAATTCTCAGAATCCCAACATCAACAAGCTTACGTGAAGAAGCTTCTCAAAATATTATAAAATCTCCAGAAGCCAACAAATTGTATTTCGACATAAAACGAAAGGCTCCATTTTGGTTACCATAGATTCTTTCACAGAATTTGTAAAACTTCACCCCCGCATCACAATACAAAGTGAACATGTTTACAAAGTTATTTTGTTCATTACAGCAAACCATTGCGTATAATTTGTGATCGAGGAAGTTGTTTTACTTCACAAGAATTCAAAGCTTTTTTAGACGGCTTAAATATTGAGCTAGTCCTAGTTTCCACAGATATGCCTCAGGTTGAGGCTCCCTATGAGTATAAAGGTAGGGGATTATCTTATGATTTTAAACCTTGATACTCATGATACTCATCCTAAAATATAGAGGCCCTTATGTTATAAAAGCTGTCTTGGACCATGACAGATACGTTATAAGTGAAATAGAAGGTTTCCAAGTAAAAACACCTTGTGAAGGAGTTGTATCTCCCTCCAAAATCAAATTGTGGCATCAAGAAGTAGGTGAAGTAGAATAAAAACAAAATACATACATTTCTGTATATTTTGAAAATAGTTAATTGAAAAAATGCTAAAACATGTTTTTGTTGTGCCTAGAAAGTTTTGATATTCATTTTGTTCAAAATTCAGTTTTATTGATAGTAGCAATTGACACACAAGTAGGTATTTTGGAAAACTACAATTTCGTGTTATGAGAAACATCGTACTGTATTTTGTACATTTGACTATAACTTAGTATATCGCTTATGATTAATTAGGAATTTTTATGACTTTATGATTATTTTCAGATTTTATGCTTGGGAATTATTGTAATTTCATGATTATTTACAGACATTTACATTATGTTTATAGTACGTATAATCATGCTTATGTTCAGTTGGGGATTATTATAATTCCATTATTTGCTTCTCTCATTGGGTATTAAACACCTCGTAACATTTTTCAGGAACCGGTTGGGAATATTATTTTATCGTATATGTGAATGTTATGTTGGAATATTTGATAAAAATTACAGTTTGTGGATTGAGGACAATCCGTTTTATCAGGAAGGCCGAACTGTAGTAACTACTTACTATTAGCAACGAACATTAACAAAGACAAGAAGGATCACTCTAAGCTCCTCCCCTCGTTATGCCTATCTCGCTCGAATATCGGATGCTACCGTATACAGAGCACGGTAAGTCTCCTACGTGTGATATGCATAAACAGGTTGTCCGTCGTAGGGATATGTAAAGAAATATACCAGTTGTCCTTTTGAGTGAGCGAATTTTCTTTAGAAATAAAATAAACATTTACGTACTTAGTGTTTTGTGTTGGTTCTGCATTAAAATGCCACGAATCTGTTGTGTGGATGAATGTTATACTCAAGAAGGGGCACAAATAACACTATTTCATTGCCCAAAAGACGAAAGCAGGTACGTCAAGTATTTGGAATGACAAATTTGATTTAAAATGTAAATATTATACTATTATATTATAACTAATAATAACAAAAAGTGGTGTTATCTTTTGATTTTAATGTGACCTTTTTGTGCATATGACGATCTACGGTATTCGTGATAATCTTTTTAATGTATAATAGCATATTCGACTTCTAAAAACTATGGAGGTCTCAATGTATCTCCTAGTAATATTGTAGAATATGTTAAACAACTAGATATAATCTTTGTTGAAAATTTTAATAAAATTAGTTGTCACGAGAACGTTGGAGCGACCCTTAGAAAATTTTATGAAAGTTTACTATTTACACATCCTTGTAAAGAGTTTCCTCATAAATATTTTTTAAACCTATATATTAGGCTGCGAATTTATTTTACAATTAAATTTGCGAACCGGGATATAAAAAATAGATATTCTTCGAAACAATCAATGAAACCTAACATAAAATTGAATATCTTAAAACATCTTTGATAACCTGCAGGTATATTTTATTTCACATTTACTTAAATAGATTTTTTTTAATTGAGTTCTTAACGGGCTACTCAGTATGAAAGACTTTCAAAATTCATAGATTTTAATTCATTTGGTTAAACGCCTTTGGTTTTTAATGGTTCGTGTATCAATCTTCACAATTTTCGAATCGTGATAATTATTTTTCCCAGTACCCGTATTTTACTGTTAGGTAAGTTGGTACTCTTTGATGGCCTCGGATTTGAAACAACCTGTAATGATCTGTATACATTTTATATTAGAATACCTATTTAAGTTGGCATTTGCAAACATTTTATTGTTAATTTTTATACCTACTAGTCTCATCTGTAGCTTACTACATTATTACTTTTTGATGTAACTTTCATTTTTCCCTTCATTTTTGTTAGGTACCAGTTCTTTTTATAATTATGTTTAGATTCACCAATTAAATATCCTGACGATATTCCCTTTTTTATTTTAATTCCCACTAAGCGGAATAAGTTACGATAACAATTATTGCTAGATGTTTTTAAATCACCCTGGTAAGTGAACGTTTATTCGTTTTAATCTCTAGCGGTTTGCATGAACCTCGTATAAGCACGACCACGTGTGCGGCTCCAGGAATTTGTCGAAATCGACGGCGCGCTTGTGTAAGCTGGACATGAAAGTTCCGACGGAGAGTGACCCTTCTTGTCTATGTTAATGTTCGTTGCTATTAGGTAGAGACCAGAGTGGGGAAAGTGACAAGCTGCTAACTTCACTCACCAGTTAGAGATTATAATGATAGAGATAGGATTATGTATTATGTTTGTGTCGTTGAACTGAATTTTTGAATATATATTAGCATCTATTTTATTTGTTTATCAAGAACCACAATATTTCATTAAATATTTGACTAGGCATCTCAATAATAAAATGTACAAGAATAACATAATTCTCAAGTAATCGATTATATAGTTTTATGTTTTGTATGTTGCATAAGGGTGGTCCTTAAGAAATGGACCAAAGTAAAATAGAAGATTCTTGGCCGGAACATACAACAATATTAATGATAAAGAAGATACAGGTTGGCAAAGTTGAAATGTCAAAAATGTTTTTTCTCAGTAAATTGAAAGATTTTAGATAGATAGATTTTTGAAGATACGGGTTTTGGGGCCTGGGAAATAATAATATGTTATCCATTTCGATGTATTTTCTAGAGAGCTCCACAAAAGCTATCTGATTGGTGTAACTGTCCGATTAACTTTTTTATCGTTGACGGCATCCCTCCTAAAGGAGAAAAACGAAAGCGAGAAATGGCGACAGCCCAAGCACCGCAAGTACAGGCGAAGAAAAAAAAGGAAGATAGAATAGCCATTCCTTCTTCAACTGGCAGCTATGCAGCTGCAGCAAAATTGATAAGAATGGCAGTTCTTCCCAGAGCGTACCCTGAGACTACCCTCAGTGCGGACGACCAAACCTTGCAATAATAGAAGAAATGTATGCTGGATGGAAACACAAACTCCAGTTTAGTGGCATACATTTCAGACCAGAAGTCGTTCTAATCGACTGAGAAACACCACAGACTGTAGAATGGCTCCGGCTGATAGTACCCAAGCTAGAGAGCTGAAAGGGAGCAGAACTGACGGTGTGCCAGAGAGACGACATCCCAAAAATGCATATCGCCACGATCTTCCTCCGAAGAAGCAAAGGCGTAGAGGAAGGTAAGCTTCTTCGTTTGATCAAAGCGCAGAATGAGGGTTTGGAAACAAACCAGTGGAAAGTCCTTTACCTAAAAGAAGAGGGCAAAGGCCTAGTCTTGAGGGCAGGAATAGATAATCTATCCTGTCAAAAAATCGAGAACAACGGGTTCACCATCCATTACCAGTTTGGTAAAATACCCGTACATGTCCTTAGAAAATAAGAGAGAAGAAGCACGGAAAAGGTTTCTATTCCCTCCTAGGCCAGTGGCGACTCGGGTAGTGTAGAAAGCCTACACATCACCAAACTCCTTGGGGAAGAGTCGCCACTGACCGAGGAGGAAATGGAGATTGCGTCGGAGGAAGGTGCCAGTACTCTTTCAGTAGGGGACATCACCCTGACGAAAGAGGGAAATACCCAATAAGGCAACCAACAGGAGGGTGGGAATTAACTTAGCTCAAGTTAATGCCCACCATGCTAAAGGAGCATCAGCGGTGATCACAAGATTGTTCACCAAGGACCGATGGGGGTTGTGTTTAATCCAAGAACCTTGGATAATAATAACCAGATAAGAGGATTAGGATGTAAAGATGCTAAACTAGTATATCACACTGTAAGTCATATACCAAGAACATTTATTATGATTAGAAACAATATTAACTATTTTTGTCCTCCAGAATACATGACTCGAGACCTCGTTCCAGCTCGGGCACACCTCGAACACAAGAAGGAGGGCAAAGAGATAGTGAGGATCTGAACAGGGCAATAATCGATGCGTTCGAATTGAGCTGCACTCTTCGAAAACAACGAAGCAACAAAGATGCACCCCGGTGGAACAAACATCTGTCAGAAATAACATCTTAAAGCCGGGACCTTTTTAATAAAGCAAAACTCACCGGATACTGGCAGAGATACACCGAGGTGAGAAACACCTACTACAAAAAAATTGGAAAAGGTAAAAGAAATAGCTTCAGGAAATTCTGAGAAGATAAAAACACCTGCTGCGGCAAGACTCTACAAAGTTATGGCGAAAAGTAGGATCAACACAGATATGGCTTTGAGGAAGCCATATATGGTGAATATACCGAAAATAAGAGGGAAAGAGTTCGACTCTAACTAGAAATTCATTTTCCTGGGAGTACCCCAAATAGGGGAGATAATCCTCTCGAAGTTCACAATAGGCCTCCGAGAGGAAGTGTTACAATGGCCAAACACATTTGTAGTAACGATAGGTTCAAATGGGCCATGAACACCTTCTCATCTTTCAAGGCACCGGGGGCAGATGGAATTTTCCCAGCATTGCTCCAGAAAGGACAAGACGAAATTCCACCGCATCTGGTTAGAGTTAGTCGAAGCAGCTTAGAACTGGGTTATATACCTGAAGCATGGAGAAGGGCAATAGTAAGCTTCATTCCAAAAACTGGAAAAAGGGACACAACAAACCTCAAATCCTTCAGACTAATTAGTCTAACATCGTTTGTACTCTAAACGATGGAAAAAGCTATTGATAACCACCATATTAAAACGGAAATCCTAGAGAGACTACCTCTCCACCCATGTCAGCATACTTACCGGGCAGGCAGATCTACTGCACTGGTACAACTGACGGAGGATATCCGAGGTGCTCTAGACAACCAAGAAGCTGTAGTATGTGCATTTTTGGACATAGAAGGAGCTTTTGACAATACTCCACATGAGGCTGTCAGAAGATCATTGAACAGAAGAGGTGTAGACAGCACAACATCCACATGGATGTCGAAACTGCTCACCACAAGAGTAGCAGAGACGAAGACGAGCAAAGACATTGTCTCCACCTGCACTACCAGAGGATGCCCACAGGGAGGAGTAGCATACCCATTAATGTGGAGTCTGACGGTTGACGAACTCCTGTGTGGTTTGACGGATCTCGGAATATCCTGCCAAGGATATGCCGACGATATTGTCATAACAGCCGGGGGGAAATTCGATAACACCCTTTGTGAT
This sequence comes from Galerucella tenella, assembly GCA_910591685.1. NCBI lineage: Eukaryota > Metazoa > Arthropoda > Insecta > Coleoptera > Chrysomelidae > Galerucella > Galerucella tenella. The sequence continues at coordinate 18,143 of CAJUYH010003032.1, forward strand.
ATTCTACAAAAGGGTCTGAACTATACAAATAGCTGGTGTAGGCAAGTGGGACCCCACTAAAACCATCTTGATAGCCTTCACTAAAAAAAGAAAACTCAACCTCAAAACCATGAAACTTGATGGGAACGAGATTGAATGGAGACAAGAAGTCAAGTATCTAGGTTTAACTCTAGACAGTAAACTTCTGTGGAACAAACACGAAAAGGAGATTACATACAAGGCAAAAATGGCTCTAATGGTGTGCAGGAATCTAACAGGAAGAAACTGAGGTTGTAACCCAAAAATCCCAAGCTGGATGTACACTGCCATAGTGAGACCAATAATCACTTATGGAGCCATTGCGTGGAGTAGTAGAACTAGCTTATTGACGACGAGACGACACACTGGAATAAAAGGAAATGGAATAGCAGATGAACTAGCAAAGAGGGGGACTGAAATACTTTTCTGGGAGCCTGAATCCTTTTGCGAAATCAGCCCCAATGTAATATTGGAAGAAATAGGTGAAGCCGAGAAAAAGAGAAGATCTGACCATTGGAAAGATCTTCTGGGTGACTACAACCTGTTGAGATCAAATGAATGCATAAATCAAAGTAAAACTGCGCTAAGAGTTTTAACAGGGTTCCTAACGGGACATTGTCGCCTGAATTGGCAACAGGAACATTCACCTAAGTTGAAGCCTGCAGACTTCCTAAAATTTCCCCGGGAAATAAGACTAAAGGAACTACTAGTGTCTGAGACTCTCCTCAGAAACTGATTAGAAGTAAGGGGACACAATAGGTCTCAGCAGTTACAACACTGTTACCAACTAGATAAACACACATCCATTTTTAGTGCAGAATCTATAGCCATATTAAAAGCAATGGAATATACAATACAAAACAATATTTAAAAATCTTCAATTTCCACTGATTCACTTGCTGTCGTAAATAGTTTAAAATCGGACTCAGAAATAAATTCAAAGTCTATTAATCCATATATTATATCTAAAATCAAAATAAATCTGGCAGAACTCAATGAAAATCAACGAATAATTTTTGTTTGGGTCTAAGCACACACTGGAATTGTAAACAATGAAAAAGTGGAAAAATTGGCAAAACAGAGCATACTTACAGGCGAAGAAACGACTTGCTGGCCAACACGAAAAGAATTAATCAGAACTGAAATGCATACAAACTGGAGCAATCAATATAGGGAATATTATATCACAAAACCTACTCGCTACACACAGCTAGTAACTAAAATTGAAAAACGATACTGGTTTGAAGATTATCAACGCCCAAGGAAATACATAACTATCATCAGTCGTATGAAGTTTGGACATTCGCTTTCGCACATTCACGAAAAATAAATATCTTGGATAGAAACTCATGAATTACTTGCAACATCAAGACGACTTGGATCATATTTTTTTCAATTACAATAAATTCAAAATCAATCTGAAACATTGATACAAAAAGTTATTTATTTATTATCTACATATAAAAAAAAACATTCGACTGCCTTATGAGTTTTGTTACTGAGACAAATATTAAATTGTAGTTATTTAGTAAATCTTGCAGCCCTAATTGTGTATCCCACTGTATAATTTACCTTACTTACCGTGGTCTACCTTGTATTCATGCTTGCAAAAATGCCCTGACAGACTCCTGGGCGAGAAGAGAGTGACTTTTGTAACTTAATCCTTTGTGTTAGGAAAAATGCCTTTCAAGACATTCTTGTTAGATAGGGAAAATGGACGTAAAAACATTGTCGCGTTTGTTATTCATTTTAATATTGTCTGTAACAGATTCAGAACGTTCAAACATTTCACCAACTTAGTGTCTGGCTTGAAGCAATGAAGCAAAAAAACCTCCATCTCATTTATTACCACAAAAATAATATTGTTAGTAGGCGCTGATGTCAGCAAATTTATTATCAGCTGCAAGTTAGTTTATCGGATAACCCGCAAAATTGCATGACGTCACATGCTGCAGTCAGTGCGCGCTTGCACTGGTGAAGCAGAAAAAGCATACAATTAAGTGAAGAGACTCAAACGTAATATTCATTTAAAAATGAAATGGTATACATTTATACATACTATATGTAAACAATTTCATTTTTTATAGTGACCTAAGAATTCATAATTGTTAGAGAAATCAAAAGGTTGGTTAAATATGAGATTAAATTTGGTAGTAGCTAAATGTCACTTGTTAATATTAATGTCAATATATTTATATTGTTCTAGAAATTATCATGATATTCTTTTGTAGTTTTTTGTATTAAGAACGTTGTGCTTAATTTCAATGAAGCAATAACTTTGGAACATCCCAAACTTTATTTCAATACAACATTCACAACAGGTTATGGGTCAAGTAACCACATTAAAATAAGTTTGGAATCAAAGGAATGAAAAGAAATGAGTTCTCCCGCCAATTTTTTAATGGAGAAGTTTGGGATTTCACAATTCAACGGAAAAGACTTTGATCTCTGGAAATTCCGTATGCAAACCGTATTAGACCAAAACGGTGTTAAGAAAATATAACAGAGCTGACGGCAGAAGATATTGCAAAAGATGTAAAATGTAAATCCATTATTGTACAATGTGTTGCGAACTCTCATCTGGTATACATCAATTCTTTTGATTTGTGGAAAGCACTGGAAAAGGTATTTCAAAGGAATGGTATTGCTAGTCAGCTTAACTTAAGGAGAACACTACTCACAATGAAACTAGAAAATAACGACAACCTAGAAAGCCACTTCATTAAGTTCGAGGAAACAATTAGACAACTTAAATCTGTTTGTGCCACAATGCAGGAGACCGATATTGTATGCCATCTTCTCCTAACGCTACCCTAGAGCTACGATGCCATGCACTGGAGACGCTAGGACCTGACAAACTGAAACTAAACTTTGTCAAGGAAAAACTTTTTGATCATAAAATGGAAAAGAAAAACTGGCCGGATGGGACACTTTAGAAACCAGTGTTGGTACAATAAGGACAAGAAGCAAGCAAATCAGGTGATGGAAAAAACAGAAAAACATATATCCTTCATAGCTGTGAACTGTGAAGTGCCAGTTGAAGAAAAAAGAGTTATTAGATTCGTAGTGAATTCTGGAGCTACTGACCATATGGTCTATGATGGAATTTATTTTGGAACAATTAAAAATCTGGAAAAATGGGAAAATTGCAGTAGCCAAAAATTAGTCATTGCATGCTAGTGAAATGGGAACAATTGAAGTGAAACTTGCTATACAAGAAGGTGGAATAACTGGTGAAATCAAAAATATCCTTTTTATTGGAAATTTGCGACAAAATTTACTATCTGTTCAAAAGCTAGGAAATGTTGGTTTAAAAGCAATCTTCGAAAATAATTCTGTATCAATCTATGAAAATTTTAAACTTCTTGCTAGTGGCAAAAAGGAAAATAGTTTGTACATCATAAAATTTGAGTTCATTTATAGTAATGAAACTAATATTTGTGACGTAAAAATAAACAATAAAGTATGGCATGATAGACTGCGGCACATATGTATTAAGAATTTTAAAAAGTTGATATATTTCAACAATTATCAACCACATCATACTTCGTGAATGTCTGGAAACAATGAATCTGAAATTTGTTCAATATGCATACAATCCAAGATTGCCTTTTGTAAGCACATCGGAAAAAGTAACAAAAAGGCCTCTTGAGATTGTACATAGTGATATTTATGGCCCAATAACCCCATGTACTTATAATGGAGATAAATATTTTGTCACTTTTCTAAATGAATACAAATTTCTGTATAGTCTATCTTCTTAGGAATACAAGCGATTTATTTGAATGTTATAGGCAATATGGAAGTTCTATGGCTAATCAAACTGGTTACAGAATTGGGTGAATTCAATGTTATAATGGTGGTGAGTATTGCTCTGACAAATTCACTAGTTTCTGTAAAGCTGAGGGAATTCAAATTAGATACACGGTTCCATACAATCCAGAAATGAATGGAACTTCGGAACGTCTTAAAATATTTAACTTGCTTCGGACAACTCCTAGGCTTACAATATTTTACTGACAACAACTTACAAGTAATGCAATATATTTTTGACAAGCGGTAAATTCAAATGTAGTGTGAGTTGGGTCAACTAGTTGAAAGTGCCCCCTTGACGATTGCTCCCCCTTTCCCTTACTAATCTTAGGCATCGAAATTAATTTGGCCTCTATGTTTGTTTGGATAAAAGTGTTAATAAAATGTGGTATTAATGGTAAAATAAATGGACATTCACGAAGTATGATGTGGTTGATAATTGTTGAAATATATCAACATATAAAAATTGTAACGTTTAGCGCCCTCTATATAATATTACATGTTAGTGTAGTAGATAGTAGTTTCCTGCATAGTGCAGATTATTTTTCTTGTATCCTTCTCTTTTCTAACTCAATAAATTAGTAGTTGTTGAGAAGCCGAAGTGCGTACTGCGTTTATTTTTTACTCATAAATTTCAACAGGTTATGGGCCCAGAACCCACGTTTTAACCGGAAAGTTGTATATTTTCTTTGTTTAATATGTCGGCTAACAATTATGTGGCAAGCGTGCCAAAGTTAATTGGACGCGGAAATTACGATGAATGGGCTTTTGCAGCAGAAAACTTCCTCATTATAGACAACCTACAAGAATGTCTGGATGGAAGCGAAACCGACGAAAAAAAGGTAGCTAAAGCAAGAGCAACATTGATTTTAACCATAGATACTTCTCTTTACGTGCATATTGAAGAGACAGCAACGGCACAAGACTTATGGTTAAAATGGAAATCCCTATTTGATGATTCTGGTTTTGCAAGACGCATTGGTTTGCTTCGAAATCTCATTTCCATGAGACTTGAAAATTGTGATTCGATGACATCATATGTGAATCAACTAGTGGAAACAGCTTAAAAATTGAGAGGGACAGGTTTTCAGATTAACGAAGAATGGATAGGCTCGTTATTATTAGCAGGACTGCCAGAAAAATTTGCTCCGATGATAATGGCTATTGAGCATTCAGGTATGACAATAACGACGGACGCCATTAAAACTAAACTTCTAGACATGGATAGCGAAGTAGATACGGCAGGTAGCACTTTTGCCAACAAACTTCAAGTGTCAAAGTCAAAGAATGGTAACACTGGAAATAGAAATTTTAATGTCAAGACTGACATACAATGTTACGGTTGTAAACAATACGGTCATTACAAAAACAAATGTCCAAACAAGGACACGAATAGATCAACATTTGCATTAAGTGCCATATTTTCAAGTGGACATTTTTCTAAAAATGATTGGTACATCGATTCAGGAGCGAGTGCTCATTTAACTGTTTTTGATGTTAAAGATCCAATTCAGGCAGAAATGACAAAAGTACTGGTAGCTAATAATATGAAAGTGCCTGTAAAATGCAAAGGAGATGTTACTATTCAAGCACAGGTAGGCAAACAAACACACGATTTAGTAATAAAAAATGCCCTATATGTTCCTGAGCTAACTACAAATCTATTGTCTGTGAGCCAGCTAATAAGAAATGGAAACAAAGTATTTTTTGAAGCTGATGGATGTAAGATACTAAACAAGCATGGTTATCTGGTAGCAACAGCAAATTTAATAGACAATGTATATAGACTAAATATAAAAAACAAAACTGAAAGATGCCACCTAGCAACTGCAAATATATGGCATAGGAGACTGGCTCATATCATTTATTCTGATTTAAATAAAATGAATAATGGAATAGTAAATGGACTACAATGTCAAGGAGAAATTGTGAAAGAAAGCTGTATTACTTGTTGTGAAGGTGAGCAATTCAGATTACCGTTTAAACATACAGGATCTAGAGCAAAAGATTTATTAGAAATAATACATGGTGATATTTGTGGACCCATGGAAGTCAAGTCCATTGGAGGGTCCAGATATTTTTTAATCCTGGAGGATGATTTCAGTAGAATGTGCTTTATTTATTTTCTAAAAACAAAAGATGAGGCATTAGAAAATTTCAAAAATTTGAAATGTATGGTAGAAACTCAAAAGAATAAAAAAATAAAAATGTTTAGGTCAGATAATGGAGGGGAGTTTTGTAGTACACAATTTAAAAGTTTTTTAAAAAACAGTGGAATCATTCATCAGACTACGAACCCTTATACACCTGAACAAACCGGACTTAGTGAAAGAATGAATAGAACTGTAGTAGAAAAAGCCAGATGTCTTTTATTTGATGGTCAGTTAGAAAAAAGATTTTGGGCTGAAGCATCAAATACTGCAGTTTACATAAGAAATAGATGCATTGCTGCTGGTCTAAATGATAAAACACCTTACGAAATATGGAATAATGGTATTAAGCCAGACTTGAGCAATCTAAGATTATATGGTTCCACAGTTATGGTTCATGTACCTAAAAATAAAAGAAAAAAATTTGATAAAAAATCAGAAAATATTATACTAGTGGGCTATGGTGAACAAACTAAAGGTTATAGAGTTTATAACCCTCATACCAATTCTATAATCACCAGCAGAGATGTAGTAATACTTGAAGACTCAAAGTACCATACTTCGATAAGATTAGACCATGAAACCGATAGTCCTAGAATAACAGAAAAAATAGTTACAGAAGGAGAAGAAGAATCTGATGAAATTCTAAACTCGGATCTGGAAGAAGTAATCCATTCAGTGGGGGAAGAAACTTCAAATATTTCTGACTCAGATCCAGACTATATTCCAGAAGAAAATTTAACAGTTCACGATCAGAAAGACAACACAAATCCAAGATGTAACAATTGACTTATGCAACAATCCTGTAAGTGTAAAAGATGCTTTGAGGAGATCAGACGGTAGTAAATGGAGGGAAGCCATTGAAAAAAGAACTACAATCATTTGATGAAAATGAAGCATGGGATTTAGTTGACCCACATCAGGATGGAGTGTTAGTTGATTGTAAGTGGGTGTTTAAAAAAAAAGTTTGATAGTGCGGGAAATAATTGCTATCGTGCGCGTTTAGTGGCTCGAAGTTTCAAGCAACAAGAAGGTATTGATTATGATGAAACGTTCTCACCGGTTGTGAGGCATAGCACTTTAAGATTGTTAATAGCCTTATCTGTAAAACTTGATATTAAGATTACACATTTAGATGTTTGTACTGAGTTCTTGAATGGTTCTCTTGAAAAACCAATCTTTATGACTCAGCCTGAGGGCTTGTCAACATCTTTAGAGAACAATTCAAAAGTTTGCAAGTTGAAAAAGGCCTTGTATGGCCTTAAACAGTCATCCAGAATTTGAAATTTGAGAATAAATAATTTTTTATTAGGGTTAGGTTATAAAAAATCACAATATGAACCATGCATCTATTTAAAAAATTATAGAAATAGTTTCATAGGATGAAATTCATAATCGACACTTGAGGGTCACTCATACTCAAACTCAACTTAGTTTGAATTTAGCTCGAGGCGACTTTTCATATTCACAGTCATTACTCAAGTAATACTTCAATTTGAGTGAAGAAAGTTTGGCATCAATGTTATTATTATGAACTTTTGGATGCGTTTGGTTAACAATTGTGATTTTTAAACGTCCTTTAACGTTCATCTGACATATGTTGCATTGCATTCATATTCGAATACGATAAACGTAAGCATTATCATCATCTAGGTATATAGTTTACAAAATCAATAAAATTATCCATCATACTAATTTACTTGAAAAATTTGAAACTATGACAGACAAATAACAACCAAACAAAATTTCAATATCCCATAATGACAGTGTAAGGTACAAACGTGGTTTATTGATTAGAAATCTTCACTCAAAGGAGCTGGAATCTGTACTCATATTCCACTCAAGTTACACTCAAACTCAACCTCACTTTTAGCCTGTCAAGTGTCTCTGCATACAATAAGGATGAGTGAAGTATGAGTGACCCTCAAGTGTCGACTATGAATTTCACCCATAGTCATTGCTCTGTCTGTTGATGATTTTTTTATTTTTGAAAACACCACTGATTAGATGGAAAGTCTCAAATCTGCATTAAGTTCTGAATTTAAAATAAAGGATTTAGGAGAGGCAAAGAAATGTCTAGGGATGGAACTTATAAGGGAGAAATCTAAAGGGCTTATACAGTTAAGTCAGAAAGAGTATGTAGATCAGATTTTAAGTAAATTCAATATGCAAAATTGTAAAGACACCAATGGAAGTTAATCCTATTTTTGATGAAATAGATAATACCTCAGTAAAATACCCATATCAGCAGTTAATTGGGAGCTTAATGTATTTGGTAGTGCTGACTAGACCCGACCTGTGCTTTACAGTTAGTTTTCTGAGTCAATATAATAATTGCTACAATGATAGTCATTGGGTGCATGCAAAAAGAGTCCTCAAATATTTGCAAAATACAAAAGATTACTGTTTAACTTACTCAAAAGATGACAAACACTTAGAAGGTTTTGTCGATGCAGACTGGGGAGGTAATGTTAAGGATCGAAAATCCTCTAGTGGTTTTGTGTTTAAATTAAGTAATTGTAGCATATCATGGGAAAGTAAAAAACAAAAAAGTGTTTCACTATCAAGTACTGAATCTAAGTATGTGTCTCTTTCAGAAGCTTGTAAAGAATCTATTCATTTACAAAACCCATACAATGAATTGACTGGACTTTTTTCAAGAATTGTTATTTATAATGACAGTCAAAGTGCTCAAAAATTGTTATTAAACACGGTGTTTCATAAAAGAACAAAACACATCGATGTTAGATATCATTTTATTAGGGACTCCATTTGCAATGACTTGATATCTGTTAAATATTTGTCATCAACTGATATGAGCGCCGATGTACTTACTAAGAGTTTAAATTTCATCAAGCATGATAAGTTTGTAAAACAATTGGGATTATTAAGGAAATTTTAATTTGTTGTTAAGTGGGGGTGTTGAAATATATCAACATATTAAAATTGTAACGTTTAGCGCCCTCTATATATTATTATATGTTAGTGTAGTAGATAGTAGTTTCCTGCATAGTGCAGATTATTTTTCTTGTATCCTTTCCTTTTCTAACTCAATAAATTAGTAGTTGTTGAGAAGCCGAAGTGCGTACTGCGTTTATTTTTCACTCATAAATTTGAACAATAATAACTGTCCGCGGGTACTAGTGGTTCTCCGTTATCTATACTTGTCATATGCCCCATTCGCTCAAATTCATTCATGGAATTAAGATATTCCTCTTTTTAATTTGAATTATTATTCAATCTTCACTTTAAGGAGTGAAAACGCTTCAAGGCATTCTCTCGTGATTTACCTAAATCTTTCATCGAATCTTCAAACGGTATGCTTACAATAAAACGGTTATAGTTATCACGTTCCGCTGTTTTTTGAAAGTAGTACACAGTATTTTTCCGACTTTTAGAATCGACCTCTTCGATTTCCCAAAATGTTGCTATTTTTTCATGTAAATTATCTTGACCGACACTCAAGTATGCCACCGATTCCCTTTTGTTTCTATCATCTTGATAATCGGCGCAAATATTACCCGCAACTATCCACCCAAATTTCGAATTTTGTAGCATTGGCATATTTGGGCCAAGCTGTTTCTGTTCTGATTATAAAATACTCCAAAATACATTAGAACCTATCAATAAACCTATTTCGTCCGATACACAAAATTCTGGATCTGCCAAATTCAAATTCAGGTTTATATTTAAAATATTTTTATCAAACGAACAAATTGGTAATGTATCGGTTATTTTAGAAAGTATCGAATATTGTATATTTTCAATAAATTCCGTATCTATGCAAGACGTAATCGTAATATTTACTTGGTTGTCTATGGAGGTTAATGCTTGTCCTACACCCCTTACAACGGGATTAATTTTTTCTGTGTTTAAATTCAGTTTTTTGCACAGACTAGAACTTACGAATTTACTTATTGAGCCGCTATTTAGCAATGCCCGAAAATACTCAACACGATTACCTATTTTGATGCCTATTACTGCAGTGCCTAATAAAACGGCCGGATACGAAATGCCTCCCGAAAAAGGGTTTCTTACCTGTCGCTAAAAGGGTCACATACGAATTGCCTCCTAAGCTCTAAATAAATTACCAGCTTCTAATCTTTGTACGAAGGTGAGACGTTGCCAAACTTTCGTCCTTTTATAGAATTTCGTTAATAACTCAATATTAACCATTATTTTTTGGTTTTAATATTTTGATTATTTTGATCAAAAACATAAAGACATGATAAGTATTTTATACATTTATTAAAACAAATCATCAGCAGAAACTTACAAAATTACATAATATTATCATCGCAGAAAATTTAAAAACACCAATTTTTAAGAAAATTACGACTCAAACAATAAAATTCAGTCTGCAGACTGAACTATTCAATTTTATATACAAATCATCAGAAGAAATTTACAAACTTACAAATTATTTTTCCTAAATTTGTATGACACTAGTTTCACAAATTCTAATTTATTTATTGTACCTTCTCTTAATTGTAATATTTTTTCATTTACAAAATTGATTTTTGCTGTACTTTCCTCAACAATTCTTTTTGGTACCGAGACAGAATTTATTTTAATATAGGTATTTATTTGAAATTGTAAAATAATCTCAATAAAATTATTTATATTTGGATGAGGGCAGTAGAAAGACGAGTTATACTTGGAATGGAAACTTTCACATGGGTTTGTGGTTCTTTCTAAAGATGAAGAGTGCTCAGCCCAGAGATGTGGCGGAAATTTCGAATTTTCCGATATATAATTATCCACAAGATAATCACAAAACTGAGTGACCCTTTCATCGACTGGTTTAATTTCGGACAAATCTATTGCAAAAAAATCGCCAACTTCTTCAGGATCTAAGAATGATAGGCCAAAAATATATGACAGAAAATGGGTAATTTCACTTGAGTCAGCACCTTTTTTCTGGTATTCTGGAGCTAAGCCCAGTGCTTGAAGCTTTCTATACCAAGCCTGACCCAAATGAAAACGACATCCACGAAGATCTGCTTCAGGGAATGCCTTACGGATACCATTATGTATAGAAATTTCAAAGTCTGAAGTTATTACTTTAGGGGATACAGGGCAATTGAGTTTAATACATTCTTCTATGATATATTTAAACACGAGATAATAAGAAGATGACTTTTTATCTTCAAGTAAACAGAAGACGAGAGGAATATAATGTCCATTTTTTAAGCCATGTATAGTGAACAATTGGGTGAAAAAGCGAGGACAGTACTCAAAAGTTCCGTCGACATACCAATTGGAAACAGTCGAAAGAAAAGAAAGATTTGAAGAACAGGATAATATAACAATGTGATTATCTTTGTCATTTTTAATTATAAAATTTTCGTTCCTATTTGTAATAATCGAAGTTGAATCGATAGCAATATGAAATTCAGATATACTTTTAGGAAGTTTAATTAAAGAATTAGTTGTTCTAGCGTAATATAAATTCTGTCTCACCCTATAGATATCGTTGGTAGTAAATGTCTCTATATTCGTCTTCTTAAGTTCTTTACATATGAGCTTCATTGGTTTTTCGTTGATATCTTCCACGGCTGCTCTTTTTATCGAATTGCTTACGGCTTTCCTATTGGACACTTCGGCAGACAACTTCTCGTGATTGTGATCTAATATCGACTCAATTATCGAATTGTCACATCCCTGCGTTTTCACAAATGCTTTGCAGGTTTTCTTAGTACATGTCCATCGCTTTACCGTATCTTTGGCCAACATTTTTTGAAAACCGAATGTGAAACCATCAATTGATATTAAAGGTTTGCCCTTTTGACTCGAACACATCGTTGATTCCATTATTTCGAATATTATAACTTAATCCACTTAAACACAATTTGAACTTAAAATTGACAAACTGATACAAGCTTTAAATCGACAAAACTGAGACAAGAACTAATAAACTTGAAGTATTTATACAAAAATTAAGTGATCACATAATTATAGAAAGAATATTTATTATAAACAACTAATTACCAGATTTAGTAGGTGCAAACTACCCTATTCATGGAATAGATTAGAGATTAGAATCGTGTTAGATCAAAACAATTAGAATACTTAGTGTAGGTACATCGGCTTTATTTTTAATGGTAAACAATTTTATTTTCTAAACAAAAATGTACACTGATTAAGTAATCACATCATTATAGAAAGGATATTTATTATAAACAACTAAGTGTACTTCGGCTTTGTTTTTAATTGTAAACAATTTTATTTTCTAAACAAAAATGTCGTACTCTGAAATATTTTGTTAACAGATTTTATGTACAGTGCATAAGAATTAGAAAAATAAAAATAGATATATATTTACCTATTCAAATTATAATTTGGCAACATTGTGTCATTATACAAAGATTAAGCACACAAAATATTACCATAAATGATTAAGGACCCGGAGGCATTTCGATTGTACCCGGGAGGCATTTCATCTATGAAAATAGGTACCTGAAAAAACGGGAGGCATTTCGATAACACCGAATAAAACTGGCATCCCCACTGTCACTCGAGCTTTTTTTTTGAAGTCAGCTGGGTTGGCGCCTTGACCCTTAAATCCTCATTCACTGAATCTGAATCTCGTGCTTGTCCGAATGCAGTGTCGCGACCTGTGACGGATGATTTTCAAAATTCGAAAAATTCGCTATGTGTAAGAGAGTTTTGTGTGGCTTATGACATGTTGTGCACATTTTCATTCTACACTTTCAAGTTAAATGATTTTTCTGTAAACAATTTGAACACATTTTTAGCTACGCGTTGTTTTACCGGTAAACTTAAGCTATACGTATAAATGACTGCCTGTACAATAATAACATTTTAATTTGTCAGTGTCTTGATTGGAACTTGTGACGTTCTTCTTTCTCTCCCAAGCTCGGTTTTTACCGACTGAGCACGTCACTTTGGACACCCTCGATGCAAAACCTTCATTCAATGCTCAGGCGCCAGATTTTTAGCGTGGTTAACTCCACGGCCCATGGACTTCAAACGTCAAGCGTTCCAGGTAACCTCAGATGGAGGTACAGTCAGTTCCAGTGGTCTAGTTATATCTGATTCGGCAGGTTCATCTCCAGAAGTCCACGCTGGTCCTAAAATAAAGGTGAGTCTCCTGGTTCACACTACAGAAAAGTTAAATTCGTGCGTCTAAACAACTATAAATAAAATATAAATAATATATAAATATATAAATAAAGGTAAATAAAACACAAAGGTCCGGTTAAATTACAATCTATTAACTTCACAAATATTTACAGGGTCGGTAACTGACCAAATCGTTACATGAAAAGGAAACAACAAAACAAAACTACTCTGCGCAGCAGGCAACAATACCCTGGTATTTACGAGAAAAAAACAGCAATATAAGCGAACTATTTAGTAATTATACAATCACCATGCGTTTATTGGAGACGAAGCGAGAGAGTTTTATAAGCATAAGCAATGTCTTTATATGAGAAGAGAAGTAAAAGCTAGCTGAGTTTTTTTTAAGAAGTCTTTTCAATAAGCAGGTAAAGAATTGAAAGCAGAAAAAACGGATTCTAGGTTGATGCTAGCAAAGTATACAATCACTTGAGATGCACCTGGTATGTAAGCTGAATTGAAATACCAACGAGCCCTGGCAGGACGCCTGGAAAACTTCGATATTCCAACCGAAACGGGAAGGAGTACGGAAGGGTTTGATCCGTGAATGAGAATATCAATGAGCCCTGGCAGGACGCCTGGAAAACCTTAATATTTTGATTCAGTAGGCTTCACGTTCTCGAATTGAAATACCAACGAGCCCTGACAGGACGCCTGGAAAACTTCGATATTTCAACCGAAACGGGGTTTCAAAATGGGAATGAGGACGGACGGGTTTGATAGGTGAATGAAAATATCAATGAGCCCTATCAGTGTGCATATTTCAAGAAGTTCGCCGTAGCGAGGTTTGCTGGTTTAGTTTCTTTAGCACATGTTTTGAGCGGCTCCAAACTTGAGCTGGCCAAGTCCATTTGGCAGTGGTTTATACAAAAGAAGCTTCGAAGGACCAGCTGGCAAAAGCGCCAGCAGCTTTGGATATTTTGATGGTTATATGTAGGTGGTAGGAATAAATAAAATTCAAGAGTTCACTTACAAATATTTATACCAAATATTTCAATGAAATTGCTATATAGATAGATAAAGTTACTTTTGCACTAGAAAACAGCGTAGGTGTTTCTTTTATAGATAGATAAAGTTACTATTTGCAGTAGAAAACTGCTTAGAAGGTGTTTCTTTGTTCCAAATCTTCATTTTTAGTATGTATGAAAATTTATAGAAAGCCGGCATCCAGTTTTAGAGGATTTGATATATTCCACTGTACTTACAGCGTACCTGGACTCAGATCACTGACTCTTACTTATTATACATATTTAATGATTAACTGATAATACAAACTTAACAATAAACTATTCAGGTTAATACCTAAAATTATCATGATAAAGCTAATGAGCTTAGTTGCTCGCACTACCACGGTTAAAAGTAGAGAGAGGGATTTTGAGTGAATATCATTCTATCGACCCCAAAGGTACGACGTTCGGGTCGGATCGATACGGATCGGAGAACGATAGAAGCGGGAGCTAAACCATGTATGGATTCATAGGAAATTTATACATACTGGGGGAAGGGAATGAAAAAAGAGTTGTCCTAGAAGAGGGATAAAAAGGGGAGAGGATCAAGAGGTCAAAATACAAATAACGACAACTAAAATAAATGTTCCTTTCTGTGAAACTTAATCTTCGCAAGAAAGAGGGGCAAGTTTAGTTATAGAACGAGTATATACACCATCTTGCGTTTTGACTCGGGCGGTCCGGACCTTGCCATCTTTACCAGTAAGCAATTCCACTACTCTGGCAAGGGGCCAATTCAAAGGAGGACGATCTTCAGCTTGCACCAGCACAAGTTGGTTAATCTAAGGGTCAATTGAAGGTCTGCACCACTTGGGTCGATGCTGCAACCGGTGCAGATAGTCAGTGCTCCATCGTTTCCAGAACTCCTGTTCCATTTTAATGCAGTTTTCCCAAAGGGTCAATCTATTAACAGGTTTAGTTGATACGTCACGGTCGGGATACGCAGTCTATGCACCGCCGATCAGAAAATGACCAGGAGTTTGGGAGGACAGATCGTTGGGATCATTAGAAAGGGGGTATGATGGTCTGCTATTCAAGATAAGTCATTTTTATTATTATTCCCGGTTAAAATATCGTCCATAAAAGTCTGATGAAGGATAGTGTGCTGCGCATTGGGGCAATCTGGGTTGTTTAAAGCAATGTCTTTAAGAACTCGGGTAGCTAAAAAGGGGGAACAGTTTTGCTCGGAACTTAGGCTAGATAATTGGATACATTTGAACGAGTCATTAGGACTGTCTCTATACAAAATATTTTGCGAAGGATTGATGTCGATATATCGATACATCATCTTGATGTCGATATATCGATACATCATCTTGATGTCGGCACAGACGACATATTTATAACACCTGAATCTACATAGAATGTCAAAAAAATTATCTTGAACCTGATAACCCTTAGAGGTTAAATCATTAAGGAAAAAGCCAGAATCAGTTTTAGACGAAAAATCAAACACTACCCGGAGTTTGGTGGATGCGCTATCTTCGCGTATCACCGCCCAATGAGGTATGAAGTATTTGAACTTGTTATTTATAGAGTTATAAAAAGACAAAGGTACTACTTGAGCGTGATCGAGTGTGATATATAATTTTCAGATTAGGAGGGGATATGAAAAATTGAGGCAAATTATTTGTTATTTTGTCTATAACCGAGAAAGAAATACTGAATGTATTGTAAGGTGCAACTTGAGAAGTGGATGTGATATCGATCACTTCTCCACCATAGGTGCAATTATTAATAACCAAGCCGGAAATACTTAGAGTTTGTTTTCGTGGAGGTATATTCAATTTTTGGGCAAAGCTGCGGTTGATAACGCTCATTTGGCTAGCTGAGTCCAGCAAAGCTTTCGCAACGAAGGACCGGCCATTATCATTCACCAAGGCCGTAGGTAAAAGTACAATATTATCCTTGACGGACATCGCAGTTGAGACCGTTTGGGTTGACACGGAAATCGGAGCTTCAGGTGGTTGAGTTGATAAGGAAGAGTTTAAAAAATTAGATCTACTAGTATTATTAGGAGGAGTATTTACGTGGGACGGGGAGGCTGCATTTGAACTTCCGGAAGTGGGACTTATTACAAGTCACGCATCTTCTAAGAGATTTACAATTAGCAGTAATGTGGCTACCGTTCAGACAGTTGATGCAAAGCTTTTTAGTTTTAAAAAACTGGTACCTATCTCGAGTTGATAACGACATGAATTTAGAACAACCGTATACGGAATGAGAGGGATCCGAACAATGAAGACAGTTCGGTTTGTTAGCCCCGGCTCGTGATATATGTGAATGATTATTACTTTCAGAAGCATTTAAACTAGAAACAAGTGTTACTTTATTTCTGATAAAAACAGTATATTTAGTTTGAGATTTAACCTTTTTTTGGTCTCAAAAAGGTTTGGTTTCTCAATCCATATTGACGTTTTTGTAAGAAGTCGAAAAAGTATTCCGCGGTAGGAATAACTTCCGGTTTCCGCTCACTTTCAAAGGCGCTTCTGGAGTTAAAATCAAGTTTTTGCTCCATCAAAAATATTATTAATGACTCAAAGTTCACTTCCGATGCCAGTTTTAAATTGTTAATGAAATCAAATGTATTATGAGTAGATATTTGGAATTCGCGCAACTCAGAAGGAGTACTTATAGAAACGGGATTTTGATCCACTAAGGTTTGGAACAAAGAGTACAGAAGCTTATACTTTTCGTCATACGCATTTTTGAGAATTTTTAAAGCAATATTTAAACTCTGGTTGGTTACACCCATCGAGTCAATCATTTCCAACGGAGGCCCGAGTAAAAGACCTTTAAGATAATAAAATTTTTCACCATCTGATTTCAACTTATTATTATTGAGGACTAGTGCTGGAAAAAGATCGATAAAAGATGGCCACTCTTGTGCCGAGCCAGAAAACGGCTTAATATTAATTTTCGGTGAAACTACATTGGATACATCGTTTGATTCAGGAGTATGTGAATTAATTACTTCTTTTTGTTTCATTCCAATAAGAAGTTCAAGCTTAGCTATACACGATTCGAACCGATCCGCGACTACGTTCTCAACAACACCATCTGAAGATAGACAATCTTCGTCGGTATTAGATAAAGAAGAAATTTCCAAGTTTCATAATGACCAGGGATATTTTTAAGTTGAACATTAAGTAAA